>JAYMSW010000572.1:0-21263 GCA_036897725.1 Erodium texanum | reverse complement strand
ACCCACCTCCATGTGATGTCACTTTTTTTTTTCTTCCATTATTTTAATTGTATCTCTCAAGTCATGAATATAATATTAATATATGCCGTTAAATATTTCTCTTTTGTTTATTCTGTGTCATATGTGAATTAATTCTAATTCCAATGGAATGTCTCTCTATCTCTTTTATTGTGCGTGGATTCATATTCTTTTTTCTTTCTCCTATTTATTGCCTTTAATTATGATCATAAAATTCATAAGTTTTAACAATATCTTTTTTTTTCCCTTCATGAATGATAGATTTAAGTGTTGTGATTGAAACTCTCGACCTCGTAATGAATGGGATCAGGGTGGGACGCACTAACATAACATCATTGAGATTTGATTCCATTTCACAACCCATGTGTCTTTGTTTTATTGAATTATTGGGCTGCTTTTACTGCCTTGTGACCTAACCATTAACAATCAATTAGGCCTGCTCTCTACTCTCTCCCTCGTGCTTAGGTCAAGCACTTGATAGATAATCAATATACTAATGGAGCTGTACTGATTTGAATCAAAGCGGGTTATTGACATGTAATCTACTAAAATAAAGCTTTAATTCCATTACAAACTCCCATAGAAATAAAACACATGCATAATATTTTAGGCTTGAGTCCCGCCCTTGGCTAGCAAAATCTCAAAGTTACTAGTAAATCACATGATAAAAAAGAGTCAAGAATTTCTTGATCAAAGATAATAACAAAACGTTTATTATAAGAGCATCTTCAACACACTCAAAATACATAACCCTAAATTTTACAATAGTGTTTCTAGTGTTTTGGATGTGTTGATCTTCAACTTGTAAAATATAATTTCTTGATCAAAGATGACTATTTGTAAATAAAAAACATCGATAATGGGTTGCTTAACTTGTAAAATGTTAATAGGAGTCCATGATGTGAAGTGGGCTAAAACTAAAAGTTAGAGAGAAGGACAAAATAGAGAAAGATGTGGGGTGCAATGTCATGTGTAGGTTGTCTGGTTGTCTTGTCCCTACCACTAACATCCGAGATTGAGTTGATCTCTTCTCAATCCATTACTCACCATCTTAACTCAAAACACAGTAACAAGTAAATATATACAGAACAGAACAGTTGAGACCCATAATTCAATCTCTACGATTTATTTCTGTGTTCCTATCATGTAATTATTGTAGACAAAATGGTCAGTCCTCGAATATAAGTAGCTAGCTAGGACTAGAAGATATAGAGAAGAAATGAGGTTTCGCTTTCGGTGGCAGAGAGGGAGCGCACGTACGGGTTCTATAGCTATCAAACCCAATACGATCTCATCAATTCAATATAGCTAAATAGCTAAATAGCTGTAGCCACAGTTGCATCATGCATGATTGAGGACAACCCATGCATGCGCCTTAATTTGGACCACATCCTCCTAATCTCATCAATTAGGTTTTGCTTCTCTATCATATTCTTAATTGCCATTTGTTTGCATGTCACATTCTCTCTTATTCAATTTCATGTGATTCTCATTACCCATCTATATGATAATGGAAAACTTATCCACTTTTTTTGTATTATTTTTTCCATACCTTTGTTAGGGTTATATTTCATGAATATCTAACCCTTTTTCATCATATATATATATAGAAGCAGAGATGGACTTAAAAGAGATATTGGGTATATCATGAACAACCCTAAACATATGAGTATTTTGTAAAATGGTAAAAGATTTCTATTTTTTTGTGTATAACCTGAGTTCGAATCCTCTATGTGACATACTCTATTTTTGTCATATATATTTTTTATATAATATTTAACCATTATTAGTAGAATATATTGAAATATATTCTTGATCCGCACCCATGTATATATGTAAGTCTTGTGCCCACTATCAATGTTTGTCAGATATTTAAACTTGTGCTTATGAGATTAAGGTTCATATTATAACAAGTACTTTGTATATATTTAATTTGTATTAGGTTACCTTGTATATGGTTGTATGGTTAGTGTTAAAGTTTATCTTGTTGGAGTTTTGTTAGTTTAACGATGTTATAGTCTAATAGTTAAATAATACGTGAGATATGTTGATCATAAGAATTATTTTTTTTTACTAAATTTGGGGTTTATAATAACATTGTCATGTATACACATAAATAACTAATATGTATATAGCTTAATGATTACTATATAATAAAAATACAGCATTTACTTTTAAAAAATCCATATGTAAAAATTCACCTAATAAACACATTAGGTGCAACTAAAATACAAGCTTTAGATATAGATGATGTTACCGGAGATTAAAAAACAAACATATACCAAACTTAAATTTCTATCAACAGTTACCTAACATTTGAACAGCGACACGTACAATTAGATTCATGAAATGGGGGATAAATCCATCTACTCATAACCTACAATGGAGTTTAAAGTTGTCAAATAATTATTAGCAATAAAATATTTTCATATATTATTAAATTATATCATTATATATGAGTCAGTAATTATTACGTAAGAATCTTAACAAGTAAGATGGCGGGAAACATAATAGGACAAAATAGAACGTTAACTTCATTCATCTTTTAAGATGAAATAAAACATTATGGACAAGAATTGGGCACACCAATTAGACACTTTTGAAGAGCCAAGCAAAGAAGTTACTCCATATCTCTCTCTTCGTTGTTTTAAAGGCTCTTTGGGGAGCATGTGATGTCCGAAGAAAAAAAAAAGGGCACTGACTAAAATATTACATTTTTAACAGCTAAAGTATAGCAAGGCCACATGGAGGGGTCATGGTTTGTCCATTATATAATATGTTTACAAATTCAAAGCAAAGCAAAAGGTAGAGAGGAAAGGTACAGTGATAGTAGTGTTGTTTCATGTTTGTATAGATGGGCAATTTTGACTATCTTAATTTGGTGATTATGTTAAAGAGATTCAATTACGTGATGCCCCTAAAATTTCAAATCATAATCTTTAACATTAAAACCTTATAGCCTTATATTGATATTAAGTTTTGATTGTTAAAGAAATCAAAGAAGCAATCAAAATTGTTATGCCTTAATTGTATATAATCGGCTATTTTTTTTTATATATCAATTTGAACCACAAATATGAGAATTAGTACTTACACCAATTGCCAATTGAACCCGCAAAAGCATAGTTAAATCGGTAACTTTTTTCTCTTGACCCCTTCTTTTGATTTTCCATAACCTATTTCTTGCTACTAGTTATATGAGGATCAGAGGGTTGCTGGGAAAGAAATTGAAATAATAGTAAAGAAGAAAGTGATGAAACAACAAATTTTTTTTTTTTGAGTATATACCTGATGTATGCATCTCAATTAAAACCGCAATGGTCAATTGAAAATAACTATATATATCTCATACAAAATATATGTATATGATGAAATGAAAAATACGAGAGTAAAATTAGGTATCAAAAGGACTATTTTAATTAAGTTTTAAATAATAGATCAATTTGTTATTATTATGAATATATTTAAATAACATATTATCTATTATTCTTTTATCATGAATGACCACTGATAGATAACAGGTGTTTCAAAATACAATTATCTATTCAAGAATTGAGTTTTGATATTAAATAATAATTCATAAATATTGATTTGAAGGATTTTTTTTAAAAAGCATGTGGCAGTCATATTTTCGCATAAACAACATTATGTAAAGGAAAGAGAATCAATCACATATGATATTATATGTGATAAAATACACATGGCGAATTTCTATATGAAGAAACTTCTATCACTCATATCACGTATTATGAAAATTATGACATAAGTATTAGATCCGTCACGTGTTTGGTGTAATCGCCAATTAAACGACTTATTCAATATATTTCATAAAAGAAAGAGAACTTATAAAGCTTTGAATTTTGAACTAATGACTTCTACTCTTATAGTCTTATTTATAATTGTCTATATTTTGAGCGAACCGAGGAATATAATCTTAAAAGATTGTAATGGACGGATAGATACAACCTCTCAAAACTTCTATACACTTTGTGAAAATTGTACACCCCTTTCAGGACTTCTATACACTTTCTGAAAATTGTATTTGTATTTTCAGTCTTCTGAAACCCGTCTCTTATATCCTCCATTGTGTTTCTACAAGTGTCTTCCAACAATAAAATAACGTTTGCAAGAGTTCTTTTACTGACGGGTTAGATAGAAAATGAGAGTGACTTCAGGTTTTGTACCAACTTCCTAAAAAGAAGTCGAGCTCCAGAATTGTGGGTTTGTGATGTTTTGTTGTAGATTTGAGCTTTAATTATTTATGTCGGATTGGTATTACACAATTCAACTTTTATTATCACAGAGAGCTTATTGACTATCAAGACTAATCCTAATAAACAAGAGCTAATTTAAAAAGATAGAAAAAAAGTGTTGCCAACAAAAGACAATACTATTTAACCTTTAGATATCATCATCAGTAACAATATGCAAATATGGGTAGGATTTGTTATTATACATGATTCTCTAAATACATCATTGGATTCAAATGATGGATTAGAGGAAATGAATTCAAATTGACTCAAGTATACATATGATCCAACATATAATACATGAGATATAATTTTTTTTGTTCTCAAAAAGAAGCTGATGATGATAACAAGTTAACCATAGCCTTCATAACCTTGACCTTCATTTGCAAGCACATAATATAAGAGGCTGTGTCACCAAAAAGCCCATCCAAATCCTCAGAACCATTGCTTCTGACAATCTTTTTCAGGGTTCGAACCCTCCTCACCACACCATTTTCAGAACCTCTCCACATCAACAACCTCCTTTGCATCTTCCTCCTACTAGCTTGAGCTCCATTACAAGACTTGCACATGCCTCTATTCTCTAGGACCATCACCTCCTTCAACTCAAGGACCATCACCTCACTGTAGCTCCTTTTGCAAGCTGTGATGAGAAAGCTGAGCCCTAGGGCAGAGACAATTTATACTACATAGTACATAGGTTGCAGATGGATTATTAATGGGTTGGTGATGACACTTGGCAACAGTTGTAGAGGATAGAAATAAAGGATATGAGGTGGCTTCTTTTTTTCAATTTTGAGGATATAGCATTTATTAAAACATGTGATAAGTTGAATGGATAAATAAAAGTTGATGGTACGTGATATGGGACTAATATCTGTTTGATATGAGACTTTGACGTATATGAAAACCCTAAATACAACGCTAACGTATTTGTGATGCTGGCTCCGCCACGTAGGATCAAGAGGGGTTCGGGCGTGACGGCGACACCGGTACAAGACCAAAACAAGTATAATACAGCAACGCCTCAACACGAGTGCTAACAATATATTTAATATTGTTTATTCAATAATAAAAAAAAAAGGCGTGGAGAGATAAAGAGAGAGGAGACAGAGCCGAGGAGAGAGAATAGAGGAGGTGGATCTAGTCTCTTAGTTTAAGTATACTCGTATTAGCTTCTCGAAAAGCGTTGATGCTGACCCAACAACAATGCTTACCAATGTTAACGCATCAAGAATATCAATACCATCGCAATAACAGTCCTCAACAATGCCACATTAGCCCTCCCTTTGGTTTGGGTAAGAGAATTTCCAAGAAAATGGGATGAACAATAATTGGGTAGACCAATCTATCCAGCAGGTTTTGCTTCATGTTCAGGCCATGTCTACCTCATCCACTATATCATCCACATGCTCTCACATGCTTCCTGCAACTCTCATTATTCTCAACAAGCTGGATTATTCCTTTTCTTTCACAATTCAATTCAAAAAAATTGCAAAAATATGGATTATACTTACCTAAAGTACACATTATCTAATACAAACGTTGGACATGTAAGATTTAAGTTCGTGAACAATCATAGATCATGTCCTAACATGATTTGGTTCAATGAATGATGTGTAAGCTAGACATTGATCTGCTGCTTAATGGGTGGTTCTAGATTCAAGTATTTAATGTATAGAGAAATGGTTTATACTCGAGCTAGGCTAGGGCTAATAATGAGACACTAAAATGGCAGCTATTACATATGGAATATATTATTATTAGTGGGTTTGGTTTCATTTTTTTGTGGCTCGATGAAGCATAATGTGATGAGAACAATAATTTGGGTTATTTTGTTTGGAGGCAGACATGGTCATGATTGGCTTTCATCTGATTTTTTGTCTGATTTGGTTTGTTCTTCAATGGAGATTAGGTCATATTGTACATATGTATATGATTGTTTATCATCTCAAATTATGAGAGGTTCAAGTCTCTTATCCAAATCATAAAAGCAATTATAAAATTGTCCACACATAGAAATTTCTTTTTAGTATTATATTTGTATATGATACATTAATAGTTGAAATAAATGTTCGTGCATATTAATATTTAGTATTTTATATGTACAAATTGTGGTAAATATATTTTTGTGTGAGGTTTCGGATATGAAAATTAAATATTTTTTTTTGCATGGAATTATCTTTGATACGTATAATAAAAATATAAGTTTCATTTGTAAGTACTATTAAAACTTAATTTTCTAGTTATACACAGGACGTGTTAGAGCTCCAATTTATACCTTTGTCCTAAAATCACCAAATCCTAAGCAATCATAAATTTACTCACATAGAAAATAAATTTTATTATTATAATTTTTTTAATTATTAAATTTATATATAACATAATTAAAAAAATCCCCCCAAAAATGTAGGCGATTTTTTGTGTGTGAACTAATCAAAATTAGACCGAGAAAACTGGGGTCAAGTGTTGTGTAGTCCGAATGACCATTAGGCCTACCCATGTGAAGCCCAATAACGAAGGCCATATATTGGGCGAGCGTTGAACAAAGCGGCCCAAACATCTGGCCCAGCCCTCACCACCTTCCCTAACTCACTCGGCACTCAGCAGCAATAGCAGCAGGCAGAGACACAGCACCGCTCCTTGCTTGCTTCTTTGTTTTTGCTTCGCTTCATCTCCACAGCAAATCTGTGTTCTACTTTTGTCTCTGTATCTATCTTGGTGTGTGTTGTTTCTGCTTCAGCAAATGGCATCATCGTCTTCACCAGATTCAGGAGCCACGGAGAGAAGAGGCATCCCAGGAGCTCAGTTCGTCGAAGACGTCGAGACCTATCTCACTCAATTGGGCCTCGATGTCAACACTGCTCTCGCTTTTCTTCAAGAAAGGTTTCTAATCTCTTTCCACTTTAGCTCGATTATACTGCATGTTTCGGTTTATGGGTTTGATTTTTTCTCATTTCATAGGTCCATTTTGGGGTTTGGATTTGATCCCTTTTAGCTCTCTTATGATCTCTATCAACTTATTTACCTATTGTTTATGTGTAGACTTCAGCAGTACAAGGTGGTTGAGATGAAGCTCCTAGCTCAGCAGAGGGAACTTCAGGTTAAACAATAATTTTCCTTTATATCCATGCTTAGTTTTGTAATCGATATTAATATTTTCTCTTCAATTGATGTATTTTTTAGTGAGCCGAGCTACTGAGAATTTGATGCTGTGAGTACCAAAATGTTATAAGAACTACGGATCCAAATGCAATTAACTAAAGCTCATACTGTTTTTTTCTGTTATTATTCTCAGTAGAATCACAAGTATTGCACTTAGATATATTTAAAATTGCTAACCAAATGTTTTAATGCCGAGGCTTTGAAAGCCGAGTAGACTATGTGTTATCATTCATTTTTTATTTATAATGTTTGTGCTGGCATCATAAGCTTAATGTAGCTTTGCTTGCACTTCATTATTATTTTTTGTTCAAGATAAATATTTAATATCTTAGCTATGCCACATTTACTTCTGGATTTCTAAAGTGAATCAATACATTCTTTGTAATTTTGCTGCAAGATGAACATCTAGCATGTGATTGATGACTTCTTATGTATCGATTCATCTTTGGTTGGTTGCAATTTTATTCATTTGCATTTTCTGTTCATGTTTTAATTATTTTTGTAATTCTATCTGTTCATTATGGCTTTCAGGCAAAGATCCCTGATATTGAAAAATGTTTGGATGTAGTTGCTACTTTGCAAGCTAAGAAGGGTTCTGGCGAGGTTTGTTTTCCAATTCTACCCGATCAGTAGTATTGGGATCTAAATTGTTTTTACTTCAAAAGCTTAGTTGAAGGATAATTGTTACTTTAACTTAATTTATAGGTATTCTTCAAATATACACATAGTGCAAAGATCATGTTCAGTCCTTTTCTTAACACACGTGTACTAATTTATCCAGAGTGCTAAATTAGATTGACATCTCATTTGATTGGAATCAATCACACAACTAATGTTGGAGAAAATACTTTTGGAATGCATGCAATGTTTGGCACATATATCCATTATGCTAGTTCTCAAAATGTTTAAATTGATGCCTTTTTATAAACACACTTCAATTCAAAGCAGTCTGTGCTACACTTGCATCCTATATTCTAGATAAAAAGTATTAGTGATATATCAAAAGTGATGCAGAACACAAATAACTAAATGCATATGTACCATGTGAATGCAGAACAGATGTGAATTTTGTAGGCCAATTGATGTAATGTCAGTGCAAGATCTGGTAGCAATAATGAAAAACAAGACTAAATTATAGCACTTGAAATTGGCTTGTGTTTTTTTTTTTTGACATTTAAACATCCAATATTTGTTGACTTTTTGAAGAACTGTGCATCATAATATGGTCTTCATTATTTATTCTGAAAGATAAATATAGAACAATAGTTACTAAAGTTGGAAAGTTAAAAGACTTAGGAAACCAAGATAAAAGACAGAACCTATCACCCCTGCTAAGGTCCATTTTTGAGAGTAGAAATCGTCAATACAAAATTGCTAACCTATGCTTTCTGCTTAGAATAATATTGATTCATCTCATTCTGCATGGTCTTTGTTGTTGTGGTGATGATGATAAACTTGGTGAAGCGTATGGAAGTTGGTATGTGGCTCTATGTTAGAAGTTGGGCATGGTATATCAAGGTTAAAGATTGAATCTTGCTCAAGTACAAGGGGATTTATAGTGCTTAAAATTGTAACTGAGAAGGGATGTATAGCAAGTAAAAATAGGGTGATGGAAGGAAAGTATATAGATAAGCTAGTATAGATTTAGGGGCTACCACAACATCATGCTAAAGATAGATGTAAAGGAAAAATTTACAAATAATATTGGTCCAAATACTATTGTTAGATCTCCTCTAGAAAATACAAGATCCACAAAGAAGCCATCAGACAGACCCTTACCTTACTAGCCAACTTTTGAACTGAGGAGGAAAAAAACAAATTACTTGTTGAATGATAGGAGAGATTGAAATTGTAAATTGATGTATATTGATGATGATAATTGGCCACTTTGGTTTCTATAGTTTGAGAAAATTACCATTTGGTCCCTACAGTTTTTTTGGGGAGTAGTCTAGCCCTTACATTATCAAAAGTAGGCCAAATTATCAAATATCTTGTTGTGGCAATTTTTAAACCAATCCCCAAGTAATGCTTGTCTTTCTAAAATCTATTTCTAGCAAATTAAATGGTTTGATGGACAGACTATTTTGGTTCACATTTCATACTTTGAAGACTAAACTGACCCAGAAAAAACTTCATGGACTAAAATGATGTTTTTTTTTTTCAAACTTTTTTTAGTATTAAACTTTTATAGCGTCTCCTTGACTCACCCCTGACCACTAGATCACTAGGTCAAGGACTTGACCATTTAGATGCTGTGTATTACCATTTATTTAATAGGATTTTATACTTGTGTACCATGTATTATTACCATTTATTTTGTGATATTCACCATCTATGTCTTATGTTTTAACTAAAAGATACCAAGTCTCAGTGTCCATCTTTTGCATTGGAAAAATAAGTGAATGAAGTCAGACAGCCCAGTTGATGAGCTAAGGTGGTTGTTTTCTTTGTTTTCTGACAGTTCTAGCCTCTCATCTTGATTGGTACCATAAGCAAGTCTCATTCCTATGCAATTTTGTAAACAATATATATCTATTCATTTTTGTTTGTGAAGAGAAACCCGAATTTAATCTAGAGTAATATTCGTCCATTTTTTAGACATGGTTGCTGGATAACATGTTACCCTTATATCATGAGTCTATGAGTCTATCTAGAATTCTATATTACAGTATGGTTTCATTTATATTAGGGAAAAAAAAGGAAATGATCTTGGTGCTGTAAGATTAATCCCTTACACCAGTTAAGTTGCCACGGTTTCCATAAAAATTTCTGGAGCATCATTTCTGTGTGTATGATTCAGTTTTACCTGATATTTAAGGTCCTTTATCTTTAGATGATATTTCCTTACACAATTATGTTAGCTTGAGTTTGTATTTTGGATATAGGCATTGATAACCGATTTTGAAGTCTCGGAAGGCATATATTCGCGTGCTCACATTGAGCATTCTGACTCAGTGTGTTTATGGCTGGGAGCAAACGTCATGCTGGAGTACTCATGTGAAGAGGTCCACCTCTTGGAACTTTATAAAACTTTAGAGTTGTTTTGATGCATTCAGAAAGATAGCATAAATTCTTGTTGAAATTTGTGGTGCAGGCCACTGCTCTTCTACGAAAGAATCTCGAAAATGCTAAAGCCAGCTTAGAAGTTCTCATTGCCGATCTCCAATTCTTGAGGGATCAAGTGACTATAACCCAGGTAGAGTTAGTGTAAATTTGAACTTCCTTTTGTTTTAACTGATGATTAGATTATTGCATTTGCAAGTTATTCCAAGAGGTGACAACCAAGTTTTGTTAGTGGCATATTCATCTAGAAGCTGAGATATTATAAATGGTGCAATAGAAGGTTGTTTTGATCTGAAACGATAAATAACCTTCACTTTAGGAAAAAGAGAACAAATCTCAATAACTCAAACTAATAATATTATTGATAATAGTGATAATGATCTCAAACCTTAAACAAAGACTTAATAGGCCTTACTTTTCCAAACTAACTAGAACTAGGATACCTAAATTAACAAAATCCTAATATAATTACCAAAACCTAAACCAATCCCATTCTAATATAGTTAAAAGTCCTAGTTGGTATTGTCCTTCATCAATAAATGTCACTCCTGCTGTCCCGTACACATTTCTTGTTAACCTTCATAACTTCGGCATAACTTTATACTGTTGCTTTTCTTGACAACTTGTGTAATATGTGACAGGTCACAATTGCCCGAGTTTATAACTGGGATGTTCATCAGAGAAGGATCCGACAAGCTGCTGTTGTTCAAGAATCTTGAAATATAAAATGTAAAACTTCCCTCGCTGCTTAGCTGAATGGGTAGTTTTGTTTGCTTCTTTTTTCCATGCTGGTGAAACTTATGATTCTACGAGTTACCTTCATAGAAGCTATATATTGCGCTTCATACATGTATGGTGGAGGATAGATGTTCTATTACTAGAAATGGTTTTGATCCATATGGAACTTAGGCTTGATCTGTATAACATGTGTCCACTGCAACTTTTAGGCTGATGCGGCGTGATTTCTTGAAGTTGAATCATTTTTAAATCTACGCTTTCTTTCTTAAACAGTATGGTGTAATCTTACTTACCATCCATGGATTGCTTAGCATTAAGAAATGTTCTTTCTTTACAGTCTTATGAATTGACCTAGCTTGAGACTTAATATATCGTATCAATATAGTAAGTTTTGCTGGGGATCGTATTGGTTTTACTTTTTTTACACATTGCTATTCTTTTTTCCTTCATCTCAAAATAAACAAATATTTGGATGATTTTGTTGTTTAAGATGTTGGTTGACATTAAAATCTAAAGTGACATGAATGATTGACAACATAGATTGCACCAAACACAGATGGGTCAATTATTTTTGTATACATTTGAAAGGGTAAGAAATATATATATATATAAGAAGAGTTGATGTGGGGGCAAGCAAAGACGTTAATGGTTTTGAGGGCTATTTTCTAGGACCCGATCCTTTATAGATATGGTACTTTTCACATTTGGTCAAAATTGAAAATGTCAAATTGGTCAAATCAGTTGCCAACCTTAACCTACCCCCATTGAAGGCTACGTTGACCTTTGTAATTATTCAATCAATGTGGTCCCTAACTTCCAGGCCCAATAACCAATGGCTCAGAAATGACCCACTTGTTTTGGATTGGGCCCGTCTCGTTTGACTAATCTCAATAGTCTTCGCACCCTTCCCACATAATATATTGTACTTCCCTGTCTCTTCTGCATGATACTTTTCGATAGGAAAATAATATTAATTGTCGTGTATAATATGAAATGTATCATTCTTTTCTATATATAAAAAAAATGAAATGTATCATTCTCAACCATGTAAGTGTATGTGGGGGCAAGCCAAAAGTTTGAAGTTTATGGGTCATAACACATTTTTAAATAACAATATTGTCACTATAAAAATACAAAACAAAAAAAAACCTTATAAACAGCAGGAGATGTTAATTCATAAACATAAATGTTGATGGTTGACTTACACAAATAAATATCAGGAATTATGAGTGTAATGATAGAGGTTTAATATAATAAACATGACGTCATGATTCCAATCTTTATACAAGTGATGTTATATTTGAGTATATTATTTTTTTCTTTCAGACTAAAATATAAAATTTATGCAAATACATATGTATTAGAACTTCAAAATTTTGCTAGTACCCTTTTAAAATAACAATTTTTTTTTTAAAAAAAAGATGTAAGAAGACCAGTTATGTTATTAGTTTTTGAAAATCTATCAAATCCTATGTCACGAATCTTAATTTTTATTTTATTGGTTTAATTTTGTTGTTGTTGTGTAAATTACGTGGCATTAAATTAGGTGATTGTTAGGTTAAGTCATAATGTATAAAGAAATGGACTTCGTTTGAATCATACAGGTCGCTCTCACTCGCAACAGTAGCTTTATCACTGTACTTGTATAATAATTTCCGTCCCCGATTAATTCAATGATATATTTCTGAAATTATTAAAAACAAAGTATACGATTCCTTATCAAATGCCCATCAAATCAGTTCGTAATTCGCTTTTTTTGTCCATCAAATTTGTTATTCTCCATTACTAAAAATGCGTATAAAGGTATTTTTTGTGAGAAAAAAAGTGCATATATATCATGTAAATTAGCATTTTTAGATACTCTCTAATCTTTTTGTGAGTTAGATACATGCTTATCACAATTCATGTACTAAACCACATTATTTAATTTGGACAAGAAAAGTATTATATATTTACATGTTGTCTTGTTGTTTTCGATGTTTAAATCATAAAAGATAACGTGTAAAGTGTGTTTTTTTTACAATCAAAATCATCTGAGATTATATTATTGATGATTTGATAAAATAATTATATTCTATCCGTCAAAAATATATATCTATTAAGAACTTGAATCATATATAAATTTTCAATTATTTCTTATATATTCAACTGAGTTCCATTTAATCATACAACAAGGACAGTTACTCTACAAAATCCAAATTTGATTAATTAGTAAGGCATATCATATGTCTGGATATACAAAGCCACAATATTTGTCTTGTACGCATTAAAAATATTTTATGGCAGTTTATACATGCCACGTTAAGACTTAAAAATTGTACCCATATGAGAACACAATATATTGAAAGCATTATCGCTAACTTATTACCCTTGGGTTGAAACCAATCTTAGGGCAATGGCCAGGGTCCAAGTCATTTCGCCACATTTAAACCAAGATGACATAGGTTTTTTATCCTCCATCGTGTGAAAAGGTTAATGTGACGCAGGATTATACATTGTCAAGCGATTACTAAAGTGACGTAGTCAACGTACCTAAATGACGTAAACGGAAACCTTCTCCGGCTTAGTGGCCTAGATGACGCAAATATAATCTATGTCATTTTAGTGGAAATGGTATGTCGTTTTAGTGTCACTTGGACGACGCATCGTAAATCATGCATCGCCTTAGCAACTTAAACGACGCAAGTTTTACCCTGTGTTGTCTTGGTACATATGCTCTAGCCTAGGCACTAACGGATTTTTGAACCAGGTAAGGATGTGGGACTCATTTCACTTAGGCGAGCCAGAATATTAAATCCTACGTCGCCTAAATGAACAGATCCATAAGCTTAACCGGTACGTCGTTTAAGTAATCCCCAATGCTACACATTTTGTACGTTGACGTGATGGTATTCCTTCGTCGTCCAAGTTATTTGCTTAAACGACGTAGTCAACGCTTTCCACAACGCTGTAGACTGCGTCGTTTAAATGGTATTTAAACGATGAAAGATTATTTGATACGTCGTCCAAGCACTTGGCTTGGACGACTCAGCCAAAGCGACGAAAGTGGAACGATGCAGGTTACGTCACTCATGTGCTTAACCGACGTAATCACTGTTTCAGGCGACAACGTAATACCTCCGTCGCCTAAACGACTAGCTCTTATAGTGAGTTCAATAAAATCCTTTCTATATATAAATATTAGTAATTTTAAAGCAGTTAGAGTTAACCAGGGCAAATATATAGAAAGTAAAAAAAAAATATATGGTTGATTTGAAAGAGAGAAAAATTTTATCAAAGAAAGCTTACATTTCGATTATGAACTGTACATCCTATTTTAAGATTTTACATCGAAAAATCATTACAAGAACTCGAGAAGGCATGGGGCCAGGGATGATTTACGTGGGAGGAGATACACCTTAAACTCTCATGCAATGCAATGATACTATGCAGAAAAGTTTCACGAAAACAAAATATATATATCACCTTTTCTTTCCTCTAAATATTACTTTCATTATTATATACAGACGTGCACGCAAAACTAGTTTGATTTGTCTTCACTATCCGCCTTCTTTTTTCTCCCTTATTCATTTGGAAAACAAAAAACAAAAAACTTCGAGACTTTTTGGATTTTATTTATTTTTTGCATGACATTTCACATTTGTTTTTGGACTATGCTCATTATATAGTATATGAACTTCAAAAGTCATTGTACTATTAAGTATTAACAATTGAGATTAAAAAAAAAAAGATACTTTATATATGATGATACATGAAAAAAATATAGTAATTAAGTTGCATGATACGTATGGCTGGAGGTTAACCATATAAACCTCGTATTTATGTGTGAGTTTTATAGTCTTTGAGTATATATTTATTTTGTTCCTGGTTTAGTAATTGGGATCATTTGCATGTATATTGGGTTATGGGTTCTCAATAGTTTTCGAATTCCTATAAACCTTAAAATTGAAACCGAATTACAGATTACTTATATTCTATTGTTTTTTTTCCTCATTGTTTCTTGTGGACGAGAAAGGTATTTACGCATGAGTATCTTAGTATATATTTCGTACCGAACTCTTACACTTATAATCAATATTATCTCTCATTTTAGTAGATTTTTGCTTTGTTTTGCTTAAGTTTAAAAAATAAACAAATCAAAGGCGAGACAATAATGATTACAACTCTGACATTTCAACACGGCCAGCCCATTAAGTTGGCCTTAATAAGGCATGTGGGTCAAATTAGATCAATTCTGATACTAGTTAAGTCATGTTTAACTAAAACATTTTAAAATTGATAGGTGAAAGTTTTAGTATTTTATTAATCAATTTTTTTACATATATTTTTAATGTGAGATACACTTTAATAAATTCACTTGTATCATTAGACTCTATTTTTGTTGTTGTAATTTGATGTTTGCTTTGATAGTTGGGGTTGGGATTTGGGAATGAGCCTAGAGTTCTTGACTATATGCTAACTTGTATATGATTTATTGATTTATTTATATATACGGAAATTAAGATTGCGGGCGCTACAATTTGTCACAAACATACAAATTTAATTTATGCTTCTATATTAGGTTGAATATGATTTTTTAACTTGATACTTTTCTCAATTTTATTTGAAACACTCATAAATTAAGAAAAAGCTCATATAATTTCAATAACAACAAAATAACTTGTATTGTACCAATATAAATAAATATGCACTGGCTTCACAAACAAAATATTTCTTGATCAATAAGAAGAATATTGGATTGATATAAATAATGTTACATGGGGACAAAGTTAAACACAACGCTAAATTAGATGAACTTAAACAATCCAAAAGTTCACAAATAGTCAAATCATGAACTAGCAAGCTATTAGAATTTTCCATATATATTTTTTCAATTTAATTTGGTTAACAGTCTTGATCATTCAAGGAATATTTCCAGAAAAAAAATGTCCCAATAGAGAACTCATGTTGACTGGGTCCTAAAGCCCCTTTATTAACTTGTTGCATATGTAACTCAGGTCACTGGGTTGACCATTATATCAACCCACCCCACATAAAAATTAATTAATCAATTATTTTATCCCATATAAATTAATCAAAAATGTAAGCATGATGCTGTACAAACTATAAATAAAATGAGAAAAGGAATAATTGATTGTTCTCGATAACATAGCCTTATTATTTATTGTTTCATGAGCTACTATTTTAATTACCTAGTGGATATGTCAACAAAAATCTAGAAACAGAATCATTATACTTGTAAACCCTAGCCCTCGATGCACCGGCTCGAATACTAATATTTGCTTTCACATTTGAAGCATTATGTTTAAATATAGATTTAGCATAATGGGAACGCAATGTTCCATATATAAACAAATTTGGTTAAAACAATTTTATTGTTGTGTTAGGTTTTAGAGTGTGTATAAGTGTAATAGTAATATAAAGAGTCTAGCAGTTTGGGTGTTGAAAATAAGCTAAAGGTGGCAGTTGGAAGTTATAATTATACTAAGTGCCAAGACAAAAGGCAACTGCCCTCAATATATTTTGTAGGGTATAGGGTACTTCCCTTAATATTAATGTACTAAAGAGCATCTCTTCACTTTTTTAAATGTCTTATATAAAAATGTAAAAAAAAAGTTCTAGGCTTTGTTGATCGACTGAATGACTCAGTGCATGGCTCAACTACTATTTGTCTATATAAACCATTTTTTAAGTTCAGTGGCCTAAGTTTGTACACTATTTGAACTACTAATATAATTGTACATTGGAGTTTTAATAACTGTATTTGTCATAATGGGTACATATACATCGGGGTAAGGTTGTCTTACACCATAGAACAAGTAAAAAAAACTACTAGTATTTAGAATATATGGATGATTACATAACGTAATAGTGCATTATATATGTTTTATATATTCAAATCATCATGTGATCTTTTTTATATTGTTAGTCATTATATAACATAAAATTGTTAATTTAGGTTACTCAGTAATCACGTTAAAAAGAAGTATTCATGAGTACTAATAATGAATTATTTTATAAAATAATCTTGTAGATGTCGATTCAACCTTTTCAATTCAACTACATCTAATATTGAAAAATAGTTACATAAATTATTATGTTTGAATGTATATGTTTTTTTCAATTTTACCCATTTTTGTAGTTCTTTTATATATTTTTTAAAACAATATTGCTTGTCTTGGAATTTATAAATACACCTCTAAAACTTCAAGTTTTAAACTAGTGTGAACTTATTATTTACTCGATCATCATATCAAGTTTATTATAGTAGATAATCAATTTTCTTATCGTTCATTAAATTTTTACTTGACCTTGAAGTTAAAAGATAGAAGAACAAGTTTCTATATGAACTGTTTTTAAAAATAACAGCACATAGGTTTCTTAACACTATTGTAGGCCATTTTCTTTGAGTCAAAGGAGTTGTTGAGTTTCTTTCAAAAGCAAAAACAAGGACAAGTTAAAAATTGAAATATGCCTAATCAATAATTGACTATAAGAAGATGGAAACAGTTGGGAATGTCTATTGCATATTGCAAATATTAAAATACAATGCATTTTAATATTTTCTAAATCAATCTAAATAGCACTTTATAAAGAAACGGTGCATATATAGAAAATCAGCAAACAAAGACGGGCCTTCATGAGTTAAACATAGCCATTGAAGAAGATACATAAATGAATGAATGAAATTATTGGCATGTGCAGCAACTTGACGAAATTAGGGCACACCAACCCATGCTTAGTCTCAAATTAATGCAGCCATAGAGCCCCTAGCTAGCTCTTTAAAATAGGAATGAGGATCCTATAAATATGTTGTGACGAGGATATCATACAATCTAACTTGATAATAAGTTTTATCGTATTCATATAAGAGAAAAATTGACGATATTTGATGATTAGATTATGATAATGAATCATTAAAATTTGAAAATTATATAAATTTTATTTTTGAGGATCATTTCAAAACATTCATGTTTTTAATTTGTAAATATATTTACGAATATTGTAAATTTCATGAAAATGCATGAGTATTGTGAGATATAGTTTTTACAAGAACTTGTTCTAATCATAATTGGCATGGGAACGTCATTCCATCAAAGTTAGGATTTATTATAATCTTTGTGGTTTCCGCTTCATGAAAATCAGTTTATTTCAAAAAAAAGAGAGGCATAATGTTCCTTAATATATTTATTATACGCGTATTGTGATTTTATAATATTACTCTTTATTAACAACACTTATCAAGTGATACGCATCATTTTAACAGAAAAATTAGTAAAACATGAATGACAACATGTATGTTGCCGAGAGCTTCAATAATTCCTGCTCTGGTCCCATAATTTAATAATTGATTCTGACAAATAAAGTTTAATAACTTTTCAATACTATTTTTCACATTATAAATGTGTTTTATACTGTTAAAATAAGATTAATCATTACCAACACTTAATAATTAAGTTACATAATAAAAAATTATTCACGGGTTAAAAATAGTTCGAAACTGCACATTTTGATAAACTTTTTTGCGATTGCCATAAGCTATTATGGATCGAGGCCCCACCGTACATGATGGAACGTATACTTTTATGCATGTCTTCGGACAAATGCCAAAACAACAAATTTTATTATAATGCAACACACAAAAATAATTAAAAGAGTATCAGACATTCGAAATAAATTACATGCTATATAAACTTTAGTGCCATGTAATTCATTGGTACGAAACCACCATATTAGGATTAGGAGACACACAACACGAGAAAATCAAAAGATGTGTATAAATTTAAAGTGTTGAATATTCATTTTTTTTTAAACAATAATGAAATATTTACTTTTTAATATCGTGTAAATCATTGATAAGAAAACAACAAATTAGAATTAATAGACACAGAACACAAGAAAATAAAAAGACCCACACATTTAGATTAAGACGTTGAACAATAAATTTAAGAGAACAAACAAATAGTCAAAGCCTTTGACCTTTGACCGCTACCTCAAGACCTCAATCCCCATACATGAGAGCCCACCGCTGATCTGTGCGGTCAAACTTTAACTAATTATTATTTTTGAGTTTTTATTAAATTTTGGAGAAGTCGGTGTTGTTCGATGCGTACTAGAGACGAGTTAAAACAAGTTCCACGCGCTGTCATGTTCTGTGGAAATCACGCGGTTCTCACCAAATGAGCTGGGAGCACGTGCTGCGTGGGCACGTGAACGAACTACTGGCAAATAAATAATATGTTCTTGTTATTATATATATTTTTTTAACGTTGGGAAATTACTGCATATGTACTTGTGGCTTCCTTGACTTGGTCTCTCCCAAACTTATAAGCTAAGAAACCAAAGTAAGTCAACCGTCCCTTAAAATAACATATTTGCGTCAAATTGTTTTTATTTTTTATTTTTTGAGAAAAGTTGTGGTTAATTTTATATATCAATCTGAAGATATACGTATAATTTGTTGAACGTTCGAAGCAAAAATCATAACAGTCTAGACTTGATGGAAATAGAATTCATGTAATCAACTTCTCACAGAACATACCTCGCGTACCGCTTATAGTTTAGACTTAAATGAAAGAACTTGGCGCATTTGATGCACATCTAAGCAGACAAAGTCCGATACTAATCCAATCGACGTTGGCACAAAACCAGCCTACGCTGGCAACTTATTTACTAACAAAAGACAAAAAAAAAAAAACAACTAGAACAAAACAGCAGGTAAATAACGACCCGAAAAAGCTTCCTCTGAACGAACTCCACAATCAGCTAACTCCCAGGAGTGTTGAGCCAGACGGATCTGGACACGGCAAGGAAGGACTAGACGTAGTCCGACGGGGCTGGGCAGTGCTGGGTGGCCGGAGCAGGGGATGGTGGAGACGGCTCAGACGGCAGTGAATCGTCATCTGCAGAAAGGAACTATGTAGAAGTGATGGGAGGGGAGAGCACAAGGCTCATCCTCACCGACAGCTACAGTAGATGGAGGCAATAATGGATTTAAAATAACATATTTGCGTCAAATTGTTCTTTGTTTGTCTTACCAATTATAATTGAATTGTTGTACAACTACTACTTAATAATGATCACTTGAAATAAAACAAATTATATATGTGTTTTTTTAATCTAATTATGTTCTAATCTTATATGAAATTTAAAAATGAATCAAAGTTGAAATCAAAACCGAACCAAACAAACTCATTTTGAAACAACTCAAAACTTGTTATTTGGTTGATTAATTGTTCATGTTTGTATTTAAACCATAAAATAAAATTTATGCACTTTAGGACCCGTAATCTATCATATGGCCCTTACTAAGGCTACAACAACTAAAAATATTTTTTTCAACTAAAATAGATTAGAAATTTAGAAGTAAAGAAGGCATGTCGCCATGTTATTTTTACAAACATATTCATCCCAATGAAAACAAATATAATTTTCATATAAGGTTTCACCTTCTTCTTTTTATAATTGCTATGTAAAATATTACAGTCAAATGGTCATTATCGAAGGAATGATGTGAAGCATTCACGTCAATTTCCACACACTGATTTGTGAGAGTTTTTCTTCAAAAGTAAAACATCTAAAAACTCTTTAAAAAAATAACCTAGCTTCTCTCATAATTTGATATAACAGCTCTATGACATAAATCTTTGCATATATCATACTGATCATACTATATACAAGTATTTATAATTTATAAATTATCACAATGCTTGGAATATGAAACAAAACGGTGAAGTACAAAATGGAAATGTGACATGTTACTAACAAAATAATGAATATTATTGTCCATAACAATGCCTTTTTGATAATTTATATTAAAGAAAATTTATTTTCCAATTCTTTT
Organism: Erodium texanum; assembly: GCA_036897725.1. Taxonomy (NCBI): domain Eukaryota; kingdom Viridiplantae; phylum Streptophyta; class Magnoliopsida; order Geraniales; family Geraniaceae; genus Erodium; species Erodium texanum. The sequence goes on along the minus strand of JAYMSW010000572.1, from coordinate 185 downwards.
TAATGGTTGGGAGAAGAATTATAGAAAAAGGTAGAGCAGAGATCTAGAAACCGTGTAGGAGAAGCAACCGTAGAATATACGAAAACCGCGTAAAGTCCATGTGCTTTGAAAGCCCCTCGTTTTAAAAAAAAATCGCAGCCGTGGAAGCAAGACACGTTTAACGGAACGACAAGCATTCATGGAGC
>JAYMSW010000571.1:0-21264 GCA_036897725.1 Erodium texanum | reverse complement strand
AGGATATAAGTAGTATGATCTCCATGATGATAGACAAATAAGGAATGATAAGACTTGATGCATCGAGGGGCGAGGTGCCAGACGGGGCCACGGGGCCGTGAGGTATGGGCAAGGGGGAATGGCCCAAGGAGCGGCTTATGGTGCCCATGGAGAGGGCCACGGCATGACCTGAAGTTGCTGGGAAGGGTGGGTCGAGGGACCAGACTAAGCACAGTCTGGTTGGGCACCGTTCTGGTGCTGGCTGTGGTACCGGTATGGGGCGCCACTTGTTCTGTGTTGCGTCCGAGACCTCGAGACCGTTGGTCCAGGCCACGAGAATCCAAGGCATGGGCCTCATGTGCCTGTTGGTCTGGGGCTCGCTGCCTACTATTCAGGCCACAATCAGTTGAGGGTCGGGCCAAATGAGAGTGACCAGTCATAGAGGCCGAGTGTAGGAGGGCAGAATCTACGATCTGGGCAACAGTAGTAGTTTGACTCGAACGTCTCGTCTCCTTAAGGACCAACATCAGTCGGGCTGCATATAATGGTGGTAGGGTTTTTCTTTGTTGAATGAGAGTAACCAGGTTATCGAAACTCTCATTCAACCCAACAACAAGCTGAAACACTAATCGTTAGGTTGAAAACACAGCTCCGACGCCAACTAGCTGCTCTACAAGGACTTTAATCTCCTGACAAATAGGTAGAAACGGATGAAAAAGCATTCAACTGAAGTTGGAAAATTTGATTTTCCAAGTACACGGCCCTCGAATTTTCATTATCCTAGAAAACGTCTTTCTATATCTAGATTAGTGTTAATTATTGGTTAGGCTGCCTTAGATTCCTAATTGATCGCCAGATGATTAGGAATAGCTAGAGAGGAATTATGTTGTCCATTGCCCATTGCCCATTGCCTTAGATTGTCCTTTCTCTTATGAACTTCATATTTCATTGTTTGATTTAATTCAATTGCATGTTATTTAAATTTTTCCAAACCAAATCAATTTCTACCCGGCTTAGATTAATAGAAAAACCAGGTAACTAATGATTTCATCACCGCTCCCGTGGGTTCAATATTCGTGGTTTTAAGTAAAAACCCCTATATTACTTTTACTGGTACGCTTGTCGTCCGAGAGTAGAAACCGTTCAATTTATTGAGTGAATTTCACTCATGTTAGAGTACACCCATGATTACTACTTATCCGATGAGATATATCCTCTGTGGGTTGTGTTTGTGAAGACTATACGGGAACCGGAAACTACAAAATAAAAGACATTTGCACGCATTCAAAAAAGCTGCAGGAAGGATGTGGAACGAGCCTTCAGAATTCTCCAAGCGCGATTCAAAATAATAACGAGGCCAATACTTTTTTGAGACCCAACAATCATCGGGAATGTCATGAAAACGTGCATCGTATTCCACAATATGATTGTTGAAGATGAACGAGATAACTATCGAAGTTGAATCGATTACGAAGACGACCTCCCAACTTCTTCTTCTTTGGCCCAACCTCCAACCGTCCATCAAGGCACTTCTCAAGAATTCAGGGTGCTTACAGGTCAAAGAACATAACGAATTGAAGATATTGTTATACACCCAGCACTACAACGTTATCTTATCGAACATATATGGAATAAGTTTGGTGAAATGTCATAAATGTTATTTTTAATTTCTCCGTTTCAACTATGTACTTTTAATGCACTACTAATGCATTGAGTAATTCGATTCATTGCACACTCACTTTTTTCTTTAAGTAATTGAAAAAAAAACTAAGGCAGCGACACAACGACTCTCTCTCCCTCGCATCTAGACACACCCGTATCGTCGTGCCTAACACAAAACCGGCACTGCGTTACCATTGCTCTTAACCTATCAAGATTGAGCTTCTGGATTAGATCATATTTTAGCCTAAGGGGTAACTACAATAATACACTCACTTTGACCTTTCATTTGCAAGAACATTCCTTAAGTGACATTTGTTTTCTCAAACACACGCTCACCTTTTATAAATTAGTAACAACAAAACAATATTTTTCAATTAATTTAGAAGGAAAAGTTGAAATTTTTTTTTAAAGAAAAATACCAAATTACCCCTTTAGACCCTAAATCCAAACCTTAAAGGTGGTGGTGGGGCCGATGGTGGTGGTCAGTGGCGATGGAGAGGTTAGGATTAAGGGGCAGATTTTTAAAATTTTGATGGATTGTGAGGGATATTTTACATGTAAAGATTGACAGAATTAGAAGTCGTTACTTTTTTGTTGATTTATAAAATATAAACGCATATTTCTAACAACAAAGATTACTTAAAACAGTATTCTTGCAAATGAAAAATGAAAAAAAAAAAATGGGTGTGTCCATTGTAGTCTTCCCTCAACAGAGTCTTTCCAGTATTGGATTACCATCTCTTTCTAATTCCGAAATTCAAACCTAATTCAATTAAATAAAAATTAGGGATATACACGAGTAAAGATAATGGACCTGACTTGAGTCTGGAATAAAAAAAAAAATGCAGGCCAATTAAAGAATGACGCAGACCGAAGACAGAGCAAGTTGGCTGTTTTGACAGTGTGGAGAGAGATTGGATCCAATCTAACTGAAACCTTTGGAACTCACCAGACTCACTCTGCAATTTCTGACTCCTAACTGCAAATTCGATCTCAATTTCTCGGAAAATCCAGAATTTGCCGGTAATCCCTCTGATCTGACCTCCAAGAATTTGGGTAAATTGCTTTTGTTTCAAGTATATGCTCGATTGCCTTTTCACATTTAGTATGAAGTTGATTATGATCTTCTTCAGTATCAATTAGTTGTGCTAATTGTAAGTATCGGATTGTTGTTGCTGGGTTTGAGCTTAGCTCATTTCTGACTCTTTCAATTGTTTCTATTTTCTCCGGAACATGAATTTCAAGTCTCAAATTGTATGAATTTGCTATACTCAATGCTTTTTTTTTTTATTAATTGTCTCAAGGAACTGTTCTTGGTACTAGTGTAGTGAAGTTGTGAATAATTAATCAAACATGATAAGATTTATACCGTTGCTGTGATTGATCACCAAGTCACAGGGTCAAACACCTGACTATGGTTTTTCTTAGACTTAGATAAATTTCTGGATTTGGTATCAAACTATGTTTTAACCTAGCTTCTCTTGTGCTTTAGTGTCCGAGTATATGTTTTTTTTCTTCTGGAAAAAGTTTTCGTTATAGTGTCAAAAGGAAGTAGATAATGTAGCTGTATAGGGATTGGGGCTTTTTCGATGATGTCGATATCTGATTAGAGAAACCTTGTGGCATGGTTGCTTTTCTCTTCTCATGTTCCCAAACTGGATATGCTGGATTCAGATGCTCTGTAGTTTTCATTGCAATTCGCATGATAATATTTTTGCTCTCAACTTCTCATAGATAAATTCAATGTAAATTTTTCCATTTTCGGTACTTGTCTTACATTGCATATTGCTTCTGAGTAATGCATGCATATGATTATTGTTTAACCTTAACTTCTCGACCTTAATTTAATTTCCGAGGCAAATTTCATGTTTTGGGTAGGAGCACAATTTGTGTTCAAGGATGTGTCTGACTCAATGTTAAATGATTCATAGGTTTTTTTTTTAGTACCAATCAACTCACTTCGATGGATGGTAATGGTGTAAACGAACCCTTGCTCCCAGAATCAGCAGATCTGGCGCCTCAAAGCACAAAAAAGTTATCACTCAGGAGAAAGAGATACCGCCGATGTAGAAGCAACCCCGAATTCGTTCCTGCGGACATAAATGCCTTTCGCTCAATTCCACTCTCTGGTTCTATGTTGGGGAGACTCCGCTCAAACTTTAGAAACTTGGCTCTCTTCTTGTCAGCATACCTAGGCGTAGGAACCATTTGTTTCTACCTTTCAAGCAACCAAATCAAGGGGAAGAAAACCGATGGCATAATCGATGCCCTTTACTTCTGCATTGTAACAATGACCACCGTTGGGTACGGAGACCTCGTGCCCGACACCAATCTCACTAAGCTACTCGCTTGTGCTTTTGTCTTCATGGGAATGGCACTAATTGCGCTGTTGTTGAGCAAAGCAGCGGACTATCTGGTGGAGAAGCAAGAGATATTGCTGGTCAAGGCCTTGAACGCTCATCAAAAGTTTGGCCCGACCGAGATGCTGAAGGAGATCGAGACCAAAAGAGTGAGGTACAAGACAGCTGTCACATTTGTCGTTCTTTTGGTTCTAATCGTTGTGGGAACCGTCTTCCTAGTCGTGGTTGAGGACTTGGACCTTGTTGACGCGTTCTATTGTGTTTGCTCAACAATCACGACCTTGGGTTATGGAGACGAGAGCTTCTCTACTGCTGCAGGGCGTGTATTTGCGGTATTGTGGATTTTGACGAGTACTGTGTGTCTGGCTCAGTTCTATCTCTACGTAGCCGAACTGAATACCGAAGAGAGACAGAGATCGCTGGCCAAGTGGGCTCTTACTCGGAGGGTGACGAATGAAGATCTGGAGGCTGCTGATCTTGATAGCGATGGTGTTGTTGAGTAAGTTAGAGCATATAATCACACAGTTATGTCCTCTGGGTTTGTGTTATCGTTGATTAATTGATAGTTGTTGTTGTTGGTTTGGTTCGGTTTGTGCAGTGCTGCAGAGTTCATTGTGTATAAACTGAAGGAGATGGGGAAGGTGACGGAAGAAGATATAGCGCTTATAATGGAGGAGTTTGAAGATCTTGACGTTGATCTTTCTGGAACCTTAACAGCATCTGATATAATGATCGCTCAATCTCAAAAGGACCGGTAACAAGTGAGTATCAACTTTCTTTATCCTTTTTTTGTAATACTATAGTTGATATCATAGCACTTATTACTGTGATAAATATGAGGCCGGTTTGGATATATTTTGACTGATGATCGATCACCCTTGTTTAGTTTACAACCATTATGTTTCTTATTTCACAATCTGGTATCAATGAAAAGTTGTGATCTGATTATTTGAGATTAAATGTAAAACATAAAAGATCTAATTTGATGAGAAACCTCGATTCTGAATTTGTTTCTCAAATTCATATTCCCTTCTATTATCTTGTAATTTTGACTGAATATAAATGTTTCGATATTTGATTATCTTCCCATTGACTAATGTAGTTATAGCTCCTCTTAATCGCAAATAATTAGTTTTTGCATATATTCTCAATTTCAGAATATCAGTTACTGTTATCCCAATTATTTTTTAGACTAGAACAGCAAGAGCACCAAATGGTGATATGGATTGGGTTGGGTCCTGAAAACCAAATCCGAATCCAGCTCATTTCAGGTAATTGCATTGCGAAAATCAAATCTTGAATCTAGCAATGTGTCCAAAATGATGTGAAAAGAGGAGATGTTGATTTGAAGTCCAAGTTCGAGAATGGTTTCCGAAGGACTGTAAGAGAATGGATTAGAATCAAAGAAATATCCAGTTAATAAAGCTCTCCGTCATATCTCAAGTCTTGTGTCATCGGTAAAAAAAATGTTTCTATTCAGATGTGAAGAAATTAAATGCTTAATAAGTATATTGAGGTCTTCACCTGGGGGTGGACACCAATCGGTTAACCAACCGTGACCCCAATCTTAACGTCATACTGTAATTGCTGGTTTCCAAATATTTCGCACTAGCATCGGAAGCTATCGGTCAGTGTTTGTTTTTTGTCAGTCGGTATTCGTCGGTCATTTTCAACCGGTTATCGGTTTTAATTGGTAACCTAGATCTGAAGAAAATAGGACAATACAAAAAATTCAGATATCAAAGAAAATGTCTTGATTTGATGTCGCCAACATTACTCCACGACGTGACTGAAGACGGTGGTCTCATAAATATTAAATCTCCATGAAATTGAGGAGAGGAGAGAAATAGGTGAGACTAGAAAAGAGGAGTGGCGCCTCTTCTTGGTATCCTCTGAGCTTTTAGAGAATAGGTTATGCAGACTAACTGGTTAGTTAGATTTTTTTTTTTTTTGGAAAGGATTATTAGTTAGAGTTAGTGTCATGGTTCATTTAGGTTAATGTGAATTGGTTTAGAGAACTCATCAATAAAAATGGGTTGAACTATTAGTTGAATTACTTGTCCAAGTATGAAGTCCAGTCTAAACCTGCCATCCTTCATCATCTTCTAGTCTTCTGCTTGCCTTGTAGAGTGACGCCGACGTGTGGATTGTACGGTGAAGGTGTAAATTGGCGGAATGATTGCGGTGATGTCGGTGCCGGTTTCACCGGTTAATTGGTGGTGTTCATGCCTTTTAATCGAGCATCGACCGAAATGATGTCGGTGTTGCAAACTCAACGTAGACGCTGACCATAGAACCTCTAGTTTTTCTGGTGCGGGTGCTGGTTGGTGATGGTTGATTTTGCCGGTTTCGTTTTTTTTTTGCTTACCCCTACCTTTACCCACCAGTTTGAGCTTTTGGGTTAGATAGGGTTTTGACTCGGTATCACTAGTTCGGTCCACAACTTGTCTGTTACTGTCACACTATGGTCTTTCAGTCTATATGCAAATGTCTAGTCTTGTTATAACACATATATAAAAATCAGTCATACACTTGAAAAAGAAGTGTTCAAATATATCTCATATTAAAAGAATGTGAAAAAATTAATCGTTTAATAAACATATTAAAACCTATATACGGTAATTTAAATTTTTGATTGAACTAGACTTTTTGACGGTCTCATCAAGTAGGTCTTCTATTGTGTATATAGAGAACGAAAGTAATCATTTCTTGGTGACCGAGAACAAAGATCAGTTTGATTCATCTTAGCTTCAGAAACCGGGCGCTCCTAGAACATGACCGAATGATTTTAGTCAATTAAAAACTATTATTGCGGGGGAATGTTCAATATAAAATTTCAAAGTCAAATATAACTATATTTTGACATTAATTCAATTATCAATATGTAATATTCTTATTATCTAAGATTGATAGACTTATTAATTTGAAGATCCAATAAACGTAAGATTATTAAAGTTTTGGACTAGTCATTAGTGAGAATGATTTGTGGAGTTATGAAACTTACTCAAATCTTTAGTATTATAAAAGTGATATAGAAAAGCGTAATTTCTTGGGAAATTCTGACAAAATCAAGATAATAAGGACGAGATTGGTGGCCCCCACCACACATGAACCAAGCAGCAAGCAGATCGTAAATAACAATAACATGAAGCATCTTCAACAGTCCCTATGACATTGACCAATTTCAGATTTGTTCAAAAGGTTAATCATATTCATATCTCATGTGATGCCCACTAACACATATCTTATCTCAATCACTGTGACCATTCCATTCCCAATCCACTTTGTAAATATAAATGAGAAAACTGAGTAAAAACGACATGTCGGCGTTGATCTTTTATTCACCTTTACGGTTAAAAACCAACAGCAACAACTACATGCAAAAAGAAGAGAGGCTAAAATAAAAAATGAGAGTTACAAGCGGCGTCGTTTAGTCATCCTCAGCCGGGAAAGCAGTATCCGCTACGACGTAATCCAAGAGATCTTCCCCGGGTTTGACGGCGGCGAGAAGGAGAAGACGTCGAGGAAGCGATCGGAGGACGGCGACCTGCGGGGGCGGAGGGGAGCGGCGCGGGGCGGCCGATGACGAGGACGGCGGCGAGGAAGAGGGCGGTGGAGAGGAAGAGGGGCCAGAAGTAGGCAAGGAGGGAGAGGAATCTGGGGGCCAGGAAGATGAGGGAGGTGAGAGAGAGGCCCAGAATGAGAGCGGTGAGGATGTGGTACCTCACCTTCATGACCTTTTCTGGGATCTCCATTCGATTTTATTTTCGATTTGGGTTTTGGGGAGAGAGAGAGAGAGGGTTTATTTATAAATCAATGTTTCTGATACAAATCTGTGCAGAGATTCTTGGTGGTAAGGTTTGTACCGGAAAAAAAAGCTCACAAGCTGATCAGTCCGTTTTTACAAAAATGCCCTTCTCTCTCTCTCCTCCTCTGGAATCTTTTGATTTTTTGTTCCTCATCAATGTTTTATTTCTTTTATTTTATGAGAATTGATGTGATTTCGCTATATAAAGTCCTTTTGTCGTTTCAGAGGAAATGTCGTTACTTGATTTTGAATCAAGGTTAAGGTTTTGATAGGGTAGACTAGTGGGTAATAAGATAAGGTGTAAAGCCACGTGCCCTTGGCTGTGAGGACAAAGAGTTGCCAATTTCGAAAAGGAGATTTTTTTTAACTAGGCCTGCTTCAAATCTTATATTAATCCTCTTATGTCACAACTTCTCATTATTTTCATCTCATTTCTTCTACTCTTTTTTTTTTTTTAAACACTACTACATAGGTGAGTAAAAGGTCACTTCTTTTGCAAATAACTTTATTCCCGTTTAGTATGGTTATTATGTATCCTGTTCAATTCGATACTTAATCTCATTTTAGTTATTTTTATCGTAAAATCGTTAAATTTAAATAGCATGACATGATGAGATTAAATGATGACATTTTGATGTTTCATTTTATGTGATGTGTAATCTAAATATTGAATTGAAAGTATATATTATTGAATATAATCCGTTAAATGTTTTTAGAATATATTTATAAATTTAGAAAGATTGTGTTATAAATGGTTTCTTAAAGTTGAAAATAATGCAAAAGTGACCCTTTTAAACCAATTCTGGACACTTAAATAGTTAAATGTGTATTTTAGGTTATTAAATTGCTGAATATTAAGGTGCTCCTTTAACTTATTTTTAAATCTTTATTCCTCTATTTAATAAATCTACCCTTAAATTTGTAGATGAATTTGGACAAACTTGAAAAATAATAAAATAATAGTCCATATGAATTATTGGGTTGTGTTGGGCTTTCAAAGAGAGGCCCAAATCAGTTACAAAATCTGCAAAACCTCAATCTTCTGTCTCTGCTCGACCATTACAATCTCGTCTTCTTCGTACCCAATCGAAAGCTCAGTACTTGGAGATTCTTTGGAGTATCTCCAAATCTCAACTCAAGTCCTGCATCTCAGGTTCGAGCCGCCACAATGGCGCCTGTGAGAGCCACGACCACAGGCGCTATTGTTGCCGCTTTCTCCATGACCCTCCTCTCATACTTGCTCTGCACCTATCGCTCCAAGGCCTCCTCTTCAACCTCCAAGAACAAGAAGAAGACGAGGCCCAGAAACGGTCTTGTTGATGCCATAGGAAACACCCCTTTGATCCGAATCAACAGCCTCTCCGATGCCACTGGCTGTGAGGTTTTTCACTTTCTCTTCACCTCATAGCTTCTCCTTTTGATTCTATCATCTGGGTATTCCTTTATTCATGATTTTACTGCGTATTTCATCAACTTGATGGTGGAGTTGAAGAATTAACATGTTCGTATTGATACATAAGCATTTTTTTTTTCCGGTTATGCTCAAAGATTTCATTTTTCGTTCATTTGGTGAACTGGTCTCCTTTAATTTCTAGTTCTTCTCAGACTTGTTTTAATGTTGGTGCATGATTACATACATGAGCATATTTATAGGCTTCTCTGAAGCCACTGATTGTGAAGTTGTTTTGGTACCTGTCTTCTATTCATTTGGTGAACAGGTTGTACCCGATTTATCCTCCCATAAGAACAGCTTTTTTTCTGTGTTAAAATTGATTATTTCTGCTCGTTCAGATTCTTGGCAAGTGCGAGTTTTTGAATCCAGGAGGAAGTGTGAAAGATAGAGTTGCTGTGGAGATCATAGAAGAGGTGAGTTACTTTCATGCTTTGTTTAGTTGACCCGGCAATTAAAGAAATGTATAAAGAAGAAATCGCGCTTCACAAACTTTCAGAGTTCTGTGATTTTTGCCACTTGAACCTTGATATAAACAAGGTTGATGTCCTAATTGATTTGATCAGTTCATTCAATTTTATTGTGGTTTGTGGACAAAAATAATCCGTGCTTTTGGTACTTATGTATTTGAGTATTTCTTGTCCATCAATGTTAAAGAAGAGAAGAAAATATCTTCTTTTCTGGAGAAGCTTTTTTCTCAAGTGCTTTAAGTTCCCAAACCTTAGAGATTATAGCATTTGTACTTATTGTTTCCAGTACCAGATATAACATCAGTCGCTTGGAAATTTTGAATATAACGAAGAAACCATGTGTTTCTAATATATGTACAAAGTCTATTAAGGATATACTCTGATTTTGGAACATCAAGTCTAATGGAAGAAGTAGACACTTGAGTTTTTTTTTTTTTTTTGCTACTGTAAGCCATGTTTTTAAAGACATATAACCGGTTGTGAATCTAACTTGTCATGTCCGGTTCTTTTGGACTATGGAGTCTCTTGCAAGCAAAGTTCTAAAGCTCGGGATCGGACAAAACTCGGCGAGGCAATAAATAAGGATCTTTTAACTAATGGGGAGAAATCGGCAAAAGTTTTGTATTATATATATATATATATGTATTGGCTTGCTGTTATTCGTTCTTCCTTCTTGGAAGTTTGTTCAACTGATAAATAAAATCGTGTATTTTGCTGATAAAATAATAATATAATACATGTATTAAAGACAAAGAACAGCAATAGTTTAGTAAAATAAGATAGTTCCAAGCACATTAATTCACGTTATGTGAAATTGAATGGTATTTGAGAAGTGAATTGGACTCGCTATAATAATCTCTTTTCATGTTTGTGCTATCCACAAATCTTCGAGTGCAAGTTTTTGTTAGAGTATTTTAGAATTCAACAGTTTTCATATGCACTTTAGATTAATTGGTCGAGTTGACTAAGTTTTGATCAATTTCCACTTATCGAACTCGATGGTTAAGGTTCACAGAGTTCTTGGGGGAGATATCATGACTTTTAGAACAGTGCTTGCAAGTTATAACCAGCTTGGATTTGAAATGCAATATGGTAATGATTTTTTTTTTTACTTTCCAAGAATGCTTTTGAAACCAGATTTTCTTGCTATTTACTTTGGCTGTGGAAGATACTATTTTCTGTCTCCATCTAACATGATTTCCCAATCATTTCCCATTTCAAATGAATTTTGGAACAGAAAATGATTGTTTTCTTGAACCATTCAAGTTTATAGTTGTTACTTTTCAAAGCTTCTTTCATTCTTAAGGTGGCTATTAAGTTCATCTGGATTTTGCTTTCCTTAAAAAGCTTTAACAAGTTAATGTTATTTTCTTTTCAGTTTCCTTGTCATTAGATTCTGTGTAATTTATGGGGCCTTCGGAGCAGCATACATTGAACACTTCCCTCTTATTAAACTATATATGTTTTGGATGATTATACAGGCTCTAGCATCTGGTAAGCTAGCACCGGGCGGGGTGGTTACTGAGGGGAGTGCTGGAAGTACAGCCATTAGCCTGGCAACCGTTTCTCCTGCCTATGGATGCAAGTGCCATGTGGTTATCCCAGATGATGCTGCTATTGAAAAGGTATATTTTGTATTCTTGACCTGAGGAAAATATTTAAAACAATCTTCTTCCACCATAACCTCCATTTTTCTCATACTGTTATGAGTTATTTTTGCAGAACTATCAACTTAGATATTATAACTAGATCTTGATTTTAGAATGAGCAGGCATACTTTTCAGTAATGATAATAGTGCATATTCGTGCACTGGTGTATATGTTTTTTTTTTATCTGGAATGTGCACCAAGATTTGGATTCACTTGCTTATGTAGAAGCAAGGAGCATCAAAATTTTGATTCTTAAGACATTTAAAATCGATGTATCATGGGGCTCAAGACATCCTTTAAACTAGAAAGGAGCTCCAATGTTGCCACAAGACCTCCTACCTTGAGAAAGAGGCCCAACAGTAATTGGGAGAGATAGAGAGAGGCCCAACAAGAGTTGGTAAAGTCAATGTAGGAAGACATGATACTTATTTGTTTTCTCTATTCTTTTCGGTACCTAAATGTTCCAATTGGCTTTTGTTACACAAACATTTCAGTCAGAAATACTCGAGGCTCTTGGAGCTACTGTTGAAAGGGTTAGACCGGTTTCAATCACGCACAAAGATCACTACGTCAACATCGCTAGGAGGCGAGCACTGGAAGCAAATGAATTAGCATCAATGCACAGAAATAGTGATGGCAAAAACATTGAACAAGTCAACGGTTACAGATATGATGAAACAAAAGGCGAATGCATGGGTGGTTTCTTTGCTGATCAGTTTGAAAACTTAGCAAATTACCGAGCACACTACAAGGGTACCGGGCCTGAGATTTGGGAACAGAGTGACGGAAGTGTAGATGCTTTTGTGGCGGCTGCAGGTACAGGTGGTACTGTGGCTGGTGTTTCAAGATTTCTCCAGGTCAGCTTCTTCATCCTCTAACCTCATTGATTCATATATGTGTGCTATTAGCCATATGAACCTCTTGTTTCGTGTCTAACAGGAAAAAAATCCGAAGATAAAGTGCTTCTTGATAGATCCTCCAGGTTCTGGTCTGTACAACAAAATCACAAGGGGAGTGATGTACACCAGAGAGGAAGCCGAAGGACGAAGATTGAAGAACCCATTTGACACAATAACTGAAGGGATAGGGATCAACAGGTTGACTGAGAATTTTATGATGGCGAAACTTGACGGGGCTTTCCGAGGCTCAGATATGGAGGCCGTTGAGATGTCAAGGTACCCTTGCCTTATTGATAATATCAGTGATGGTTCTGCTGTGTCTTGACTTGTGATGTACATTTGAGCAGGTTTCTTATGAAGAAGGACGGGCTGTTTGTTGGGAGTTCTTCAGCGATGAACTGCGTTGGGGCTGTGAGGGTGGCCCAAACGATAGGGCCAGGCCATACAATTGTGACGATTCTGTGTGATAGTGGAATGAGGCATCTGAGTAAGTTCTACAATCCCCAGTATCTGTCTCAGCATGGTTTGACGCCCAAGGCTGCCGGTTTGGAGTTTTTGATCAAATAGGATGTTGCATTCTTTTCAGACAAATAGAATGTTGTCATTTTTTGGGTGTTACATTCTTTTCAGACAAATAGGACAATGTACCCATATATCCTTTACCCATTCCTTATGAGAAATTATTATGTATTAAATTCCCAAGCTTTAATGGAAAAATATACCATACATCATTTGTTCAAGTATCTTGAATGGGGCATATGAGTATTTTTTTTTTCCTTCAAAATTCTTTATACATAATCCTCTATTACCCAATCCAGTAAGTTTTGAACCCAAGACTTGAGGATGCAATCTAAGACTTGAAGACGAGGAAATTACACATCCTTATTCCATACGTTAGACTATCATCAATCCATACGTTAGACTATCATCAATCCGTCACTACGTACTCCAAATTGTATCAATTCACTCTTCTGAACTTTGTTCTTGTTACTTGGTCTAGATGCACACCTTAAGCAATACATTAGGGTAGTCAAGTATAATTTCCCTTTTGACATTTTTTGTCACTTTGCTTTTGATCAATACATTAATATTCTGCCATCAAGGCCAGCCATTTATGTCCAGTTAATTTGGCACACATAATTCCAAAAATTATTGCAAGTTGTATTTTTCAACTCTATTAGCAAGAGGAAAAACTTGGTCTAGACGCCACACCTTAGGTAAGATATATTTCTGAATGGGAACGAAGCCAAAATGTCCAACTGAAAGATTATTGCCTAAGCACATAACCAAGTTACAGTCTCTTTATCCAGAGAGAACAAACCTTGGAAACTGATATCTTAAACTACAAGTGCGCTCACTGGAGGTTCCGCTTCTCAAACTGAGACTCATGACAATGTGGGTCTAGCCAATCCCTGGTCGATCCCTTTGCCACATTGGAACCACCTTTTCCACCACCCACCAGCTCCTGCAAATGCTCCAACTTATTTTCCCGGCCTGTGCTGCTGATTCTTCTATCTGCTTCCTTCAGTTTCTGCTTGAACCGTTGCTTGCGCCCTGAAGAATTTAACTCTTGCTGCCTTGATTGTGATGATGGAGGGGCTCCGTGTGGTCCTAGGTAGATCTTCTCTTCTTTCTCAGCCTGCACAAGCTCAAAACCCCATAGATTGTTTCAGCAAAGTATTTTCCACCTTGACATACCCGAAATATCAATAAAAAAGGCCTTTCGGCTAACCTTTGGAGAAGGAGCTTTTGAGGCTTCTACTTGTGGATCATCAGATGCATTTTGATTTGTTTCTTCAATTCCCAAGCTTGGAATCACAAATCCATCAGTATCTAATACAAAGAAGCATTACAATGCTATTGTTAGTCTGTCTGAAATCGTATTTTACATCAACCTACTACAAGTAATATCACTAATATGCTGTAACCCTCATGACTAGTAACAAAATGGTTTTAAGTGACAGCTACTGTGCTCAAAGGAAGATGAGCCACTAACCCACACAAATTAAACACAACAATCTAAAGAAGTGGTGTGTGTATCCACAACTCTGTATGATCTTGATAGAGATGATATTCTTACAGTGAAAATAACTACGTTTCATGATATATATGCCACAGAAGAGTAGTCCCTAAATAGTAAATAACCCCACATCTACTAATGATTTGGCCATTCCAATGGCAGATTATATTAGGTTCAAAACCAATGGACTAATTAAGATGACAACCAAGATTTAATTTTATCTACATTCTCTTAGTTTCAAATTCTGAAAATATATATAACTAATCACAAAAGCATATCCCACAAAGTATTTACAAGTCTTTTCATATTATTGAGTTTAGTTCAAGTTTTAGATTGTAATGAAATTTGAACATAGAAGAGGTACATATCGATGATAAATTCTCATCACCAGATATAAATACGCAATTGCCAAAACACAAGAGTTACATTCAAAGACTGACAACTCCAGTAAAAGGCCTATCTATATTATAAATGCGGACATGAAAAGGTTGGAATATTTTGTCATATCATCATGGGACAAAACAAATTTCACACAAGCATGAAACCATTTGTTTGTTCAAAGCAACAGCATGTCAATGGTTATGTTCATGAACTGTATCCCATAAGATAAGAATAGGAGCTCACTTCTGCTTCTGCAAATGCCTTCTTTAACATTTTAATTTCGATCTATGTTAAAAAAATAATATCCAAGGTCTTTTTACCGAAATCTATGGGTAGGCATCAAAATATCTTTAGTAATACCTCAATAAACAAGGAAACGGTCCAGTATTGTTATTCACAGCTGTTTCTACTTGAACTTAGTTTAGCTAGAACTTTTACAGGAAATTGAAATGAAACAGGGTGTAATTAAGGAAATATCACTAGCTAATATCCAGGTCAGACCACAGACATCTCTCAAAAAGTGGCACCTGGGTACCAATCCTAAAAAGCAAACAACAACAAATAGAGGGAAGAGTTACAGATTACAGCAAAATTAATCCCATCTAGATAAAGAAAACAAAAGGGCATGCTAGAACTGAACTTAGCCCAACTGAACCATAAGACCACAAAGTGGCCTCATGCTTGAAGAATCATTTTGCCTATTTGGAAAAAAAGAAAAAAAGAAAAGCAACCCCAGTTTAGAAACAGAGGTTGAATTTGAAAGGAAAAAAAAAATACCTACCACTGGAAAAGAAAATTACAAGGCAGAAGAACCTCTGAAGTAATACAATTGACAATTTTAAATAACAAAAACTATTGCAAGGAAGATAAAATACCCAGAAAGCATCAAAATTTTCCTATACCCTCTTCACTAGATTCAATCAAACCCAAAAACCAATGCCAAACATAACAACGACAATACGAAAATATAAAAACTGGGGGGAAATGTGAATTACCCCACTCATCTTCTTCAGTTGGAGAAGTAGGGTGGACAGAAGACGGGTCCATGAGACACTGACGAACATGGATTTGGACGGCCAGAGGGCGCCAAAGCCCAGAAACGATCAGAAGAAACCCCACAAAGCTTCTGATTAAAACGCAATATGAAGCTGAGAGTGAGAGACCTCGCAATCTCCAACCATTTGTTTTAGAGAAATTGAAACCTAACCCTAGAAAGCTCCCGCTGATTCGAGCAATTGTTCTCTTTCGTAGAATCCCCAGACTACCCTTGCCTCCGCAACCGAGGGACGAGGGTTGTTTAGTCATTCGTAATATATGAATTGAGCTTGCATGGACACGTGGAACCACTGGTAAATGAAACAGCTGGAAATTTAGAAGCATGAGTGGAGGTCATTATCTCATCGTTTTGATACCAAATCCACGGTGGAAAATCCGCACCTTTTTTTTCTCTTCTGGAATAAAGTCTTTTTTGCACTATCACTTGTTTCCTACAAATAATTTAATTTCTCAATTAAATACTATCGAGTTTGAGTTTGTTCCCATCGTAATTAAATAGAATTCCAGTTTTGACCATTGGTATGGATATTAAGAAGAGTTAGAGGTTCTGTGAACTTGGTCTTTATCACTTCCACTCACTACCTTTGTTGGTTTGTTCGACACCATTAATGAGTGCTCGTAGCAGATCCGACCAACACATGTTTTTTCTAATAACCCTGACAACATGCAGATCCACAAATATGTATAATTGGTTCTATCCATATAACTCTCTCTCTCTCTTTCCTTTTTATTACACACAATGGGTCACCACAATTGTAATTATTTACTTGCACCACTGTTCCTTCCTGTGTTTTCATCATTTGGGTCGCTGACAAAACTGCATAATCACAGATATTTAGCAATAGCTTCGATAAAAAGCCTTTCTTTTTGGCTCTGATGGTGGGATGTTTGGAAAAAAAAAAAGGTGATCCTTTTGTTTTGGTCACTGTCTGAGACAAGTGCATGCTCCAGAGATACTTGTCAACTGGGTTTTGTCTGAATTGGGTTCTCTGTTTCTTTTCATGTGGTGTGTCACATGGAACTGTCAATACTAGAGTTTTTGAGTGTTTAGGAACATTAAAAAGAGCTTTTTTCATGTGGTGAGCATAGATTGCACACCAAGTGTTTGTTTAATTGTCTAAGAGAACTGTGCCCAAGAAAGGGCACCATTTCAGGATCAGTTTCTCAAGAAACTCTTTGACCAAAGCCCAGGTATCAAGAATCTGTGTTTTTTTTTCTTCTTTCCATTTTTAATTTACAATATAATAATCACCCATCAAGCTGCAAAACCAGCAGTAGAGAGACTAGAGATTGTTCTGAAATATGAACCTTTTTGGTCATCTTTAGTTCTATAAATCTCTGGGCACTTTCTCTTACAAATCTTTTCTAGCTGTCTCAGTAGATATAGATTGAGAAGCAGTAAGCTCTGTAGTTGCATTGCTTCTTACCTTAGTTTTGTGACGCTAGAAATTGTTTCTTTCATTTGGTGAAGATGTCTAGAAACTGTTTCAGCAAACCCTTGTTGCTCTGTGCTCTTGTCTCTGTTCCTGTTCTAGTGTGGTCTTGTTTCCTGTTCTTGCCTCTCCTTGTTACAATCTCAGTTTTGGTTCTATCAACTGTTTTACTTGTCACTTTCACAAAGAAAAAGGTGGTCTCGGATCCAGTACAAGATGATCAACTCATGTCATGTAGCTCCAAAGATCTTCAGCAGAATGTTAAGGGCAATCAGATACTGCATGAGTATGCTTTCAAATCCCCGGAGATTGAAATCGAAATGGAAAGTGAGAGTGATGAGGAGAGCACAGAAACATCTGATGATTCAGTTTCAGCCTCCAGTGATGATAATCTCATTGAGATTGCTCTACCACAGCCGTCAATCTTGGAGCTATTAGAAGAGATCAATGAAGAAGACAACTTGATTGAGATTGACATTTTCAAGTTTGATGTTAGGAGCCAAGTGTTATGACTTCTTTTACATGTTTTTGTTCTCTATGTCTTGCTCATTTTGATTCAGTGATCTCTCTATATGATGAACAATCATGTGTTTAGTATACTTCTTCTTATATGTAACAAAAGTTACACTTATGAGGTCGATCTTGCACATTTACAAGCCTTCTAGAGGACGATGAGACTAGTAGGCAACTGCATTATCAAACGTCTCTTGGTACACCATCTTCATCTCATTTTTGTAGACAGACTAATTCTAGACATGAAGTCGAGACCACGATCTACTTTTGTCCATGAAGCATTATTGTTTACTTTGCTCAACGAAAGAACAAAACCAACCGTCACATTGTGAAATATGATCCCTCGATGGCATTGCTACAACATCATTGTGAGATAAGATTAAAAACTAGGAAGAAGTTGCCAACTTTTGGGGTAGATATCAAGAAAAGTGGCCTAAACCTCACCCTTTTCTTTGTGGTATTAAATTTTTGGGATAACTACACTAGTACTTTCTTTTGACCTTTCATTCGGAGAAATTCCCCTGAAGTGATACACGGATTCTGTTAATTAACTCTAAATATATCAACTTTTACTATTGTCATTCGAGAAACTCCCCTGAAGTGATACACGGATTCTATTAATTAACTCTAAATATATCAACTTTTACTACTATTGTCTATAGTTTCTAAGTACTCTGTCTATAGTCTCCAATATTTATTCTTGTTACTTTATTTTCTAAAGACCTTGTCATCACAATCAAATATAACCTCTATAGAGACCATTGTGTTCCAATGATTTTCTTGTATTGATTTACTCTTCTAATAGTGACCTTTGGCTGTAAACTATAGATAAGTTCGTTGGTAACGATTAGGGGTGGGCATCAGTCGGTTAACCAACCACCAACCCCAATCCCAGCGCCGTACCAGTGTTATCGGTTTTCAGATATTTCCCATCGACACTGGCATTGGAAACAGTTGACTGGGGCTCGGTTTTTACCGGTTGGTGTTCGTTGGTTACCAATTAAAACTGGTAGCCTAATCTGGAAAAACTCCGATCATATTTGCACACCTCTCACTGAGGACGTGAGGCCGGCTGGAGCATAGGATGATATTCTAGATCTACATACGTAAAAGAGAAACAAAGGAGATGAGGAGAGGACGAAACGATGAAGAATCGGAGAAAATTGAGGGGAGACGATGAGAGATGAGTAGCTACTAGTATGAAAGAGAAGGAAAAGAGATGACTGACACGACCAAAACCTATCTAAATAAATAGGCAGATTTCGTTGACGTGTTACGGTAGTGTACCAGTCAGAGTAATAGAGTGCTTTGTAAACAAAGACCCTGAGTTATCGAATCCACGGGAATAATACGAAATTGTTAATCAATCTAACTGTGAGAAGGCTATTTCAGGTTTAAAGATGGTTTGTTTGGTTATAAAACTTTGGAAATACTAACAATAATAAAAATGCATAAAAGTAATGAAAATCAATAAGCAACAGAAGAGTGTGATAAATTCAGTGATTGACAGAATCTAGAGTCATGGGTTTAGGAAACACATCCATGAAAATAATTCCTTAGTAATGGTAGATCGTTGGTCAACATATAGGTGCAACAGTTTACTCTCAAACTAGCATTAACCCCTTCCCGGGCGTATTAGACCCGCATAGGAATTACACACATTGACAGCTTGTCATACTTATGATGATGGACAACCCTAAGGCATAAAGTTCTATGTAAACACTAACGCAAACCCTAAGAAAGACCTACGCTACCACCAAAGTCCACCCTACCAATCTCTGATTGAGTTTCTCAGGCTAGTGATGTAAACTAGGTCATTCCTTAATCTAGTCCAAGTGTTTAATGACCGGTTAAGGAACCATTAACCCCATTCAAATATGTTCTTAGATGGCTTGTCTAAGTCCCGCATTAAGATCTCAAAGAAAATGAATCCTGATAGTTAACTGACGCTGCCAAAACCGACCTAAATAAATAGGTAAATTCTGCTTAAAAGCGCGTACGACAATGTACCGGTCAAAGTAATATAGGGCAATTGTAAATAGAGACCCCGAAAATATCGTACTCACGGGACAACTGTGTGTGATGTTGGTTCCTTCGTTTGTGTAATAAAGTGTTTTAACGGGTTTTGGAATAGCGTATATGTAGATAACATGCAAGAAGGAAAAATATAATGATAACGGTTTGAGAATATCAATTTAACAAGCATCCTGGATATCCGGGTTCATAGGGCTCTCCATGTATGGCAACAAGTCTAGAAACGAGAAGTTATTGATCCCTAATTAACTAGGTGTGGTGGCCTACTCTCAAACTAGTATTAACCCTCTCTTGGGCGTATTAAACCCTCATAGAAGTTACTTATCCTACCATCTAGGTTGAGTTGCTCAGGCTAGTGATATAAGTAACCCTAAGGCATAAATTTTTGTGTAGATTATAAATTATACCCTAAGAAAGGCATAAGATACCACCAAAGCCACCCTAGGTTGTCAGTCTAGGGTCTAGACACTAGGTTTATCTAGATTCGGTCCAATCCGTTAATACTCGGCTAAGGTGCTATTAATGGTCTCTGATCAATTCTAGAGGTGATCAAGCTTAGATTAGCATTAAGCCATCACTAGATAAAACCTATTAATCAAGTCAATACATAAGTTGTTAATTCTAGTTCGTTGCCATAGATTCACAAACCCTAATCCCCCTTCATCCTAGATTGGGAGATTAGTTACTCATAGTAGAATTAAACAAAGAACAAACAGAGGAAAACATAGTATCCATATTAATAAAAGTATTTGATAAAATACCAATGATGAATCCCTTGAAATCCTTGTGTGCTCTCTTATGATTCTAACCCTAACGGCAGCTCAAAGTCGACCATTTTGGGTGCAATTCTCGGAATGAAAAGCGAACCCTAAATGCAATGCCCTAGTTGGCTATTTATAGAGGAAAAACAAATAAAGGAGTAAAATGGGCAGTTCAGCCCAAACTAGCCCGAGACGCGCAACGAGATGGGCATCACGTTGTGCGTGACGTGAGTAATGAAGGGCGTCCTGAGCCATGTTTCACGGATTCCAAAACCACTTTGAGCCTTGTATACCTTGTTCGGACGTGCGTTAGCTTTCGCGTAACCCCTTAGCTAACGGGTGTCACGTTCTACGTTTCCTACTGCAAACTCTCGTGTTATGGGTGGTCTCAGACTTGGATGGAGACGGGCGTCTTCATGCGCGTGACGGCCCACGAGACAGGCGTCACGATGCACATTTGATCTCAATGGACTCTCTGCCCGGACTCCGGCTCATGTTCCTTGAAACGTAGACCAAAACATGCATGAGTGAGTGCATGACCATGTTGTCCACACATGTCATGGTGCACGTCCAAGTCTCCCTGGGCCAGTGCTTAGTTGTTTTTGCTCCTTTTCTTTGGGTTTTGCTCTATTTCCTGCACAAGGCTATGAAAACCATAAACGCACCAAATGGGACAAAGAAGGTGTTATTATATTTAAAATGGGGACGATACACAGCTTAAAGAGTGGGAGTAAGTGTAGAATTGGATTGCAAAATGCACTCGTATCATTAACCTAACAATCATACCA
>JAYMSW010000570.1:0-21267 GCA_036897725.1 Erodium texanum | reverse complement strand
AGAAGAGGTTAAGAAGCCGGGCAGGGACATCCCGATCGGGCTCGTGGGGTCTATGATCATAATCATAGTGACTTATTGTACACTTTCTGCTACATTGTGCTTTATGGTACCTTACTATCAAATCGACCCTGACGCGCCTTACACGGTCGCGTTCCAATCCGTTGGGATGAACTGGGCCAAGTACATTGTGGCCTTGGGAGCATTAAAGGGCATGACAACGGTTCTGCTAGCTAACATCATCGGTCAAGCGAGGTACTTCACTCACATTGGTCGGACACACATGGCGCCTCCAATTCTCGCCGCCATCAATAAGAAAACAGGAACTCCGGTCAACGCCACTGTTGTTATGACGGTAGCTAATTCTATTGTGGCCTTCTTCACAAGCCTCGACGTGCTGTCCAACCTTCTCTCTATATCTACATTGTTCATATTTTCGCTTGTGGCACTTGCGTTGCTCGTGAGGAGGTACTATGTGACTGGCGAGACCTCGGATTATGACAGGAAGAAGCTCATTGGGTTCTTGGTCTTGATCATAGGATCCTCAATTGGGACATCTGTGTATTGGGCGTTTAGCGATGGATGGTATGGGTATGTTGGTACTGTTTTGGTATGGTTCTTGGCTACGCTTGGGATGCAAGGGGCGGGGAAGGAAAGGGAGAAGCCGCCCATGTGCTTCCGTGGCTTCCTTCAATGTGCATAGGCATCAATGTGTTTATTATGGGCTCGATCGATGGGCCATCGTTTGTGAGGTTCTTGGTGTGGACGTTGGTGTTGCTGGTTTACTATGTGTTTGTGGCACTTCATGCTTCGTATGATGCGGCGAAAGAGACTGAGAAGGAAGAAGCAGTGAAGAACGTCGAGGCTGGAGCTACTTTGCCTCAGGGGATGGAACAGAAATAGGTGGAGAGTTAGATTTGGATAATTATTCTTGTACCTGGTTTCTTGTTCTTTTGATGAATATGCATGTTTCTTTTTTGTTTTGGTTTAGTTCTTCAAGTACGAATATCTTAGTGGTGACTCCTCATAGTACATTCATTCGAGCTGTTAATGATAAAGAAAATGCAATATCAGGAGTATAAAGATTAGATTTAGTGACCTCGTGTCAGCAATGAACAGTTACACATAAGGTTATGGAATGTGCTTATACAATGATCTGGTCCACACAAGCAATGTGTGGTTGGTGCCAAAGCAACGTGGTCATTGGTGAAGATATAAATAAAACAGTAGGAGCTGGGCCATCACAAGTCACAACAACACAAGTGGCTATGGTCTCAGCTCTGCCCTCCGTCGCCGGAATGGCTGTTTCTTCCTCACCGCTTACTAAGCCATCAAACTTCTACAGAACCGCAGTGTCTCCCAATCGGATTCCAAGGTCAAGGCTGACAGCCAGAGCATCGGCGGATCCGGCGCAGGTCGAAGTTGGCTGGCAAATCATTGTTGGGTCTCTAGGTACGCTAGTTTCCAACAAAAACGATGCTTTCTAGATTTTTATTTTAAAGGTGGTTTGTATTGGAACCCGTCCCTACATATTTAATTTCACAGTTCCATTTACCACTTCCTTAATATGGTTGCAGCTGGAGTGACACCATTCGTAGTAGCAGGAATTGAATTCAGCAAAAGAATTGTAACACCTTTGATTGCCTTGTTTCTTTCTATTTTACCAGTTGTATTGTATACACATTTGTCATATCTGTCCGCATGGAATTATAGACTATATATCGCCAAGAACAGAATGATCAAACATAAAACAGCAAAACCGATTATATGAGGTTCATAAGCCCAACAAATATAGGCTATGCCTATATATGCTTCATGTAACATTGTTCATAGGCTATGCATGACAATTACACGAAGTTCAAGTGTGTTTACAAAAATGCAGATAGCGCAAAGAAGATGTCAAGAGTGTGGAGGGTCTGGGCTTATTCTGGAGGAGGATGACTATTATAAGTGCCCTGGATGTGGTAATTAATTACTTGGATCATATTTCATTTTCTACTCGTTAATTTTGTGTATCATAATATTTATTTATGTTTTTTTGGCAGGTGGATTTCTGCCTTGGCAGTCCTGGAAGAGATTCTTTTCTGGGTGATTAGTAATTAGAGCTGTTTATGCCTAAAATACTATTATCTTATTTATACTAGAAAATTATAGTTTAATAGATATGCCTCTAATAAGGCAGGAGCCAAAATGCAAAATCAGAGTTTGAACTTTGTAGTTCTACAAAATATTAGTCTATGGCAATTGGTGTGTGAATAGAACATAATTTAATTCCAATTTTCCCTCTGATAAACAAGATTTGTCAAACATGTCTCTTGTATAGAATTCACTTCAAAACAGTCACTGATATAATAAATATACACAACAAATGACACCCACAACCTTCTTCACTAATGCACAATAATACAATGGCCACAACAACAACAATGCACAAAAGGCAAGTTAGGTCTCTATCTTGAGGAGAGAATTGAGGGATGTACTATTGAATCGCTGGGCTAGGCCTCGGATCACAAGCACAATAACGTCTCTCAGATGCCGGGACTGTATCATCAGGTCTACTTCATTTTCACTGTCCACCACAATCCTCAGTCGATGCTGGTCGTTTCTTAACAGCTCAACCTGTCACATTAGTGACCGTTAAGTTATCCAGGTAGGAAAAGCGATATTTCCCAAACAAACAAAAAATAGGATGCATCATGCTTGCTGCTTGCCTCCATAAACTTTCTCAGTTAGATTGTTCAATGACTTGTTATCTTAGGATTCAGTAGTTTGAAACAAGAAACAGTGCATGACTTCAAAACTTCCATTCTTTGTAACTTTTCTATGATACAAAATGAAGCAGTATAGCACATTCGAAGAAACCCAAAAAGGAATATCAAATAAGAAAACTTCTCAAATAGTTATGGGTGAATTCTTAATGTATGGCCACATTATGAACAGAATGAATGTATACAAAGTTCATAGACTTACATGAAAAGGAGGAGAGTAACTTCCACGAATTTCTGTTGTCAGAAATGAAGTCTTGGAACCTGGTTTCACAACCTTGACTCTTTTTCTATTAACTTCTAGAATTCTTCTCTCGAGGGTACCCAATCCAGGCACATGCGACATCTACAATCGATAAGAAAGTCAAAATGCATTCTTTTCCTTATTAATCATGTCAATGTAGTACTAGGAGGGGGGAACAAGAGATAACAACCTTTTTCGAAGATCTGTCCTTGTCACATAATGCCTGTTTCCCAAAACAGAAATAGTAAGTCTATGGTTGGTACGTAGTAATACTTTCAAATGAATTCATGGTATGTAACACGTGTTCTTGAAAATGTTTAGAATCAAGATTTGCCCTTTTCAAGGTCAAAACACTAGTATTGACTCAAACACAGTTGATTTAGATACATAACCATAAACAATTCACAACATATATGAGGATCAACTTGCTCCGCGCACATGCATAAGAGGTTGATAATGAGAAGTCTCCAGGGAAAGCTCTACATAATTTCTACAAGCTCACCTTAGATGGATATGTGCAAGTTAAAATGCAAATCAATTACATAGTTGGATGTTGCACTTCAAACATCAAGAAACAACTACATGTCTATCTATGTCTGCAATACATATAATAATGGCATTATCAAAATGTTTATATCAAATATGTACAACACATAAAACTTCAACAAGTGGGACTTGCAAAAACCACTATTGCAAGTAACTTTTTGTCCTATTTACTTTTTAGAATTTATTTTTGTAGGGGCGTTCAGGTTTTAATTTGAAGGGTTTTCCCCAAATCTGTCATTTTATGCAATGCCTTAAACATGGATACCAACTGCTTCAAGTTAGAAATAACCCAAATCAACAAATGAGTTCGAAGATAATCACACCTCAAATTTCACAGATCCAAGATCTAGCTTCTGCTTTACTTCTTTAAGAACATCAGGCTCTGCAACCAAATCAGTAATAAAATGATTGTTTAGCAAGATGTGGGCACAATAGATAAGTAAACAAAGGCAATCAATTTCCATGAACTAGAATTTGAGCAGATCATCCTTTACAAGCATGAGATCTCCAAACGTAAGTATATAAAAAGCAACTTACCAACTGCAATTGGTTCTGTTGATATTGAGACAGGTTGCCCCTCTACTCCATCCTCTCTTACAGGAGTATAAATAGCCACCAGCCTATACCCCACATCATCAACATTAGCTTCATACATCCTTCCTGTCTCTCCTGGCACACCAATGAATCTTTGGATCAAGCATTGAAAATAGCATATGAATCATGGAAGAACAAATATCATGGAACAGTTAACTTGTGTTCAAAGATAAAAAATTTCCAAGACGAAAATTCTTATGGGTGGAAATCTCAACCCAAGATTATGTAACAGGATTGTAACTTGTAAATGTATCACCCCCAATGATATGAACTCTTTGATACCTTTTAATGCAAAGGATACTTTAGGAATTCAGCATACCTGGTATGGAGATAAGATCAGGACTTCCGACCATTGATCTGAGCCACTGAATTCTACTTTTTCCTTCCTTTCCTCCACTATAAATACCACGAACAGCATACAAGTTGGTGTGAAAACCCCTTCCCTCAATCTCCAGTTTATCTATTCTAGGAATCCCTGAAAACCAACAGCATGCCAACAACATAAAGTTGGGATACAGATTACGAGGAAAATGACATTTCCTATAATCCAAAAGAACAAAAGTGGAACTCGCATAACTATATCAAAAGAAACAAAAGCGATATTTGATTAAATAAGCAAGAAGATGGTTCTCAAGTGAAGTGAATGCATTTGAAATGGTAAGGACCTGGCAATATGGGGGTGGTTTCAGAATATGCTGGTTCGCTTGACCTTCCAAAGACATCAGTCACTATACATTCACACCTCAAACATCTACCAATGTCCTCCAGCCGTACTTTATAGGAGCAGGAACGCTGTGAAGGTAAAGGCTCAAAAGACTTTCTATCGCCCACTTCTGATGAACAAAACCTGAAGCACCCATTCGCATGAAGAAAAACAACAGAAATTGTTATGTTGAGATAAAGGTGAAACAACAGAAAAACAAAGACAATTAAGCATGATCTGGAAGAAACACATCAGCTTTTCCGCATTTTAATGGGTTTTGTCACTCAATTCTCATGGAAAGAGTGGTTTACATTACTTATTCCCTGTATTTAAACTGGAGATATTGTTATGTTGTTCGTGTATAAAGGTTGCAGCCTCTTCAAGGTCATGCATCTAAAAAAACAGGAAAAATAATAATACTTATGAGGCTTTATACCATTGGTATCTGACATCCTTCTTGTACTTGTTCCAAACATTTTGTTGAGTTTCAGTCTTTGGGATCACTTCAACTGCTGTGAGCAGAACACCTTCTACTGCCTTTCCAGTAAGAGCAAGCACTTCTACTTTTGGAAGCTCTGTAGGGCAAGATACATTCAAATTATAATGATGAAAAACCTAGCATTCACTATAAGAAAGAGTGCACATGCCTATATGTACATTAGATTCTTTACCAGCAATGTAATTAGATTGTAACAAATGGGTATTAAAATAAGCAAGAAGCATCAAGATAATAAGAACATATAGAAAGTAATAAAAGAATTGGTTGTTGACTATCATCAGTCAACTGATTGCATACGGGTTGGGAAATGGTGGATACTGGGCAGTAAAATTTACCCCAAAAAACATGCTAACTAGTACTCCTTCAGTTCCAAACTGTTCGATTCTGAAACATGAAATAGAATTCTAACACAATGTCCTTGTCTGACTTCGGTATCTTAGTAATCAAAGTAAACACTTATGTAACCAACCTTCTAAATACCTTTCAATCAAATAGCATATGGAAGCACCAAAGAGACTTGTAGTTGGAATTCAATTAACATATAGAACAAGTGACAACTTCATTGCCGCAGGTAATATAACTTACCAGGCAGAATAATGTCAGTTGGGTCAGACAATTTAAGTTCTCCAGCAACAGAATCTGAACGAACTGGTGTATATCTGTGAGACAAATTTGAAAAAAATCTATTCAGATAAATAACTGGCATTTCACTTATAAGTTAAAACAACAAAAGTTGACCATATGCAGTAGATCTTGTAACATAATATGCAATTTATAAGTAAAATTCACGTTCAAAAACTTGCATTATCAATTTCAACTCTCTTGACATAAAACTGAGCTTGGTTTCAGAAACAAAAATGTAGTTCATTACTTGTTTCAATTGACTCTTGACTGGCATGTGAAACTATTATCTCAATGTCAAACATATAGAAGTTCTGAAAATGACAACATCAAAGCATTTAGTGGATTACTTGGGATGGTTTTTAAGTTATTACATCCAACACATTAGACATTGCAGCACATTTTTGGGTTATGGCTGATAGACTGTAAATGCATTCATCAGATCCTCAAGTATTCTTTTTTTACGGAAAACCCAAAAGCTCATAAGCCCTTGTGCTAGTAGTTATTACAGCAAAATAAAATAAAAAAGAGAACAGTTTACCCGAATAACAATCGGCAATTATAATCTGGGTCTGTTACTTCATAAGTTTTTGAGTTGGCTTCGTCGATAAGTTCAGTAGTTCCTTCACCAATTTCTCTGTACCAGCTAAAGAGACTCAATCCTTCATATCCGCCAAAATATTCTCCCTCACCAGAATAAATGCCCAAAGATAACTCCTTTACGTGAACATTAGAAACTATGGGAAGAGCTGCCACATAATTTGTAACTTTAGTAGAGTTTGGCACAGAAACAATGACAAGAATAACCAAACGCAATAAACAAAGGGGAAAAGAAATTGTTTGACATGGACAAACCAAACCAGTGTGGATTAAAAGGTTGCACGAAAGACTGAACAGTTCCGAAGTGTTAATTGGGAAAGAGTCTAAAACCACACTCACACTTATCAACATGCGGTATCAAAACTACCCACATTAAGCATGATCGAAAGAAAATTGGGAAAGAGAGTCTAAAACCACAAATATAAGACATGTAGATAAGGGAACCCACTTACTACTCACTATAAACAGAAATAACTATCATCGTACCTGGGGTAACTGGAGAATCTGATATTCTGACTATTGGCTTCCCACATTTGCCATCAGCCCGGGTGGGTACCCAATATAAGGCCAAATAAAAGCCCACATCTTCAAGTGAGGGAGTGTATATTCTGCCACAACAACAAACCATTTAAATTTTCGTTTTAAGACATGGCCATATATATTAGTAGTTTTGGAAGCTATTGCCCCATATCACAACTTACAATGTTTTGCAGCATATAAAAACTTCAGGGGCATTAGATATATCCATCAGTGCAGATCCATTCATTTTGTCCTTTGTTCTGTACCAAATATAATCTCCAATACCTTCTTGTCCGCCAAAATACACTTTTTGTGGGATCACCTCCTTGTCTTCACAGCAATCAGGAATTATGAGCTCCAGTCCCACGGGATCAGCTGTTTGAAAAAGAAAAGAAAACATTATTATTCATATGTAGACATGAAATCGACTACATATCTACTGGTTGGTGTGTAGTTTAATATAGATCAAACATGAAAACAATCTGTTGTTCTGTAAAACCTACTGCTACTTCTCTTTTTCTTCTTCTAGAGGCAATAACTTGAGAGGTAAACAGAAGAAACTTTATTTTTAGATAAGGCGAAAATGTGCAATCAAATATCATCAAGATATTAGAACCCCCAACATGAACTGTGTGCCAAAATCCATGTATCAAACATTAAAAAGTTGGAAAACAACTTACCAGGAGATACTGCATCAGATACAAGAGTCTTTGAACTCCCTTTCATCCCGTCTTTCCGAATAGGTGTGAATACAAGCTCAATACATCTTCCCACATCCTCTAGAGACAAATCTAGAAAATCTACACACACAAAAATGTGTTGAGCATGAAACTCAAAAACAGAGAGCTATATAATTGAGGTAGTAAATTGAGAACACTCACCATCAGTACTTAGTTTCTCCTTGACACCATTATTTCTCACTCTATACCATTCATTTAGGCAATTTCCTCTCTCCCTAGATTAAGACAGCGCAACTAGTTAATGACAAGTTTTTGGAAGCAACAACAAAGGCTATCTTTCTGGCTATCATTATACATAACAAGTGAAACACTAAGACCCTCACCCTCCACTATAAGAAGCGATGAAGCTCACACGTTGTCCTTCCACCATTGATCCAAGAAACTCCAAAGACTGACAAGTTGGAAGACCTGCATAGAATATCAAATTCAGGTTTGTCACATCTGTTTTAAGCATCAGCATAATCATGCCTCTTACACAAATACTGAAACCCATGGTAACCTGAAGAATACTTAATAACATAATATGATTAATAAAATCAGTACCAGGTATTATTGGTCCCAGTTGTTCAGAAAGAACAGTAGGGCCACGAGCCCAATCACTTCTAACAGGTTCACATGAAACCGAAACAAAGAAGCCAATGTCATCTGCTGAGAGCATGTAAGATGCCTGCGTGGCCCCCCTAATTTCAACTGGTGTTCCACCAGAACTAGTCTGCAAAAACAGAAACACGTTAACCTTCTATGGCCAAACAAAAGAGGATGAATGAACAGAAGTTTTCTTGTGCTGTTAAAATGAAAATGTGAATCATAACAAAGCTACATCACTTTCACTAACTAATTAAAATGAATTTGCATGTTATTCAAGAACATAAATAATCACCAAGCAAACAAATATACCCTGAACCAGCGAAAAATTGACTCTCCTTCATCACCACCCCAATAATTTTTGTCAACACTCAGTGTAGTTCCTTCAACAACAGTCCCAATTATTTGTAAGGAAAGCAGCCTCGGAGTTCCTATACATCAAGCAACATTTAGCATAAATGAGTTTCAAGCAGAAGACGTGCATAATGGTATAATGATATCCATAATACAAATAGCACCTATCATTTGAACTTAACCCTTGCAAATATCAGAACCAGAACATTAACAAATCTATAAATATAAGCTTCTCACATCTGGCAAAATAAACATTGAATTTATATAATAAAAAAATAAACAATACGAAATAATTACTGACAAGGACAGTATGTTGATCACTGTATGTGCTTGGATATACCACTGTCTAGAAATGTCCAAAAAATATCTCTGAAAACAAACTAACCAGGACGAACACGTTCTTGGCATGTGCAAGTTCTCGGCTCACCCACAATCTCATCGTCGCGCACTGGAATACATTGGAATGAAACAAATTTACCAATAGCATCCTTGGTAATGTGATACTGGAGAAGTCCTGAATTTTCTGGTATCAGAGTGCCAACGTCTGTATCAACCTACAGAATGCAGATCATATAAGCAAAAGTCTCTATAAGTATTGGTGAATTTGAGGTTCATGCATAAATCATGGTGAAAGTTTTAACAAAACCTAACAAGATAGAAGCCTAAAGACACTTAAATGAGAAATATTTGGAATCTACACTTGAATCTTCTACTATCAATGTCAATATTCCATTTCATTTCTCATTTCTACAAGCACTACAAGGCCCAACACCAAAACCTTAAACTGAGTTTTCAAAAATTAAATTAAGGCATACCTCATTAAGGTACCAGTTATAGATACTTTTCCCTTCATGACCCCCCACGTAACCATATGATGCTGTCAGTATTCCACCCTCAGTACAATCACCAGTTATAGATAAGAAGTTTAAGCTTGGGGGAAGAGCTGCAAGAGTTTAATTGAGGAATTAGAGCCAGAAATATATTTGAAAAGATGATATGGCAAAAGCATAAGATCTGAAACATGGAAAGAAAATGAAGAACCACATCAAAGAGAGCAGCCTAAGTTTAACTGTGATGTGGTCAATGTGTAGATTGCGTAGCACTTGTAAAAAAATTAAGTTAAAAATGTCGTAATTGAGGCATTATACACACTTAATTGAGACCAGATTTACTTACTCTCTACTACTCTTTCTGATATTATGTAGGCTGGTTCACCACATTCACCATCTGGAGTCATAGGAGTATATTTTGCAACAATGTAATAGCCAACTGCTCCTAAAGGTATCCGGAATGCCTAAGCAAAGGTAAAAGCTTAACTTAGTATTTACCTCAAAAGACAAATGTCATAAGTTTAAACAACATATACCCAATAAACATGATGCATACCTTCGCAACCTTGGATGTGCTTACTGCTTCAAGACCGTTCTCACCATCTAAGGTTGAACAATTTGTTTTAAACCACTGGACTCTGCTAGAACCTTCAGTTCCACCAGTAACACTACCAGTTACCGTGATCTTATTGTTCTCCCTTAAATCACCAATTATCTTAACATTTGTCACTTTGGGTGGTGCTGAAATTTAAATAACAAAGTATCATAACATGAAGTTAAGAAGGAAATAGAAGGGGGGGAAACAACTAGTACCAATCACAAGCAAAAGGAAAGAACAGTTGCAAGAAAAATGAAGAAATAATGAAAGGAGAAGGGACCATAAGTTGTGTGATGATAAGATATTTGCACTAACATTATTCCTACTGCAAGATATCCAGTATTGAACGAAAAACATTCCAGCATTAAAGAATTTTAAAACTGAGCTAGGGGTTTTAAAGGATGTGAGTACCATATGTAAAGGGCAATTAGCATTCAGAGAAAGCAATAGAGGATGCAAATAACATCAAACAAGATGTCACTTCAACAAACACCAGAGAATTATCTGTTTATTCAATATTATTAAGTGTTTTTTTATCAGAGTATTATTAACTGTTATCCACGCCTTAAGTAAAAACTAAATTAATAACCTATATAATAAAACAACCAGAAACCTTGTAATTTTCTCTAAATATAATCTACCTTGCTTCACAACATTCGACAATATCGACCCAGACTCTCCTTCTTGTCCTGAAATAAGAAGTGTTAATATCATGGGTTTGAATCTATGAGTAAGCTACATGGTAAGAAAAGCAAAGGATCTTTAAAAAAAGTCAACACACCCTCAAAATTGATAGGTATATACACAAAAGCCAAGCACTGTCCAACATCTTCTTTGGTCAAAAGATACTCGGATGTGCCAGTTGAGACCAATACAAACTCTCTGCAGAAAGAATTGTTCGGAAGTCTTGATCAAAAGAAGTCATGAACCTACAATAATGTTTGAAACTTGCATGGAAATGTGAACACTAACCCAGTCTCCTTATTCTCACGTAACCATTCAAACTTGCTGGGGCCTTCTTTTCCACCAAAGTAATCCCCAACCCCCTTAATGATGGTCCCTTCAACAGTATCTCCAATAATGCGGACATTGCTAACGGAAGGAGGAGCTGACAGTATGAAACACAATAACTTAGCAACCGTTAACAAACTGTGCAAATATAATGAGACAAAGATAACGGCTTTAGAATGCACTAAGATATTAAAAAGGAAGAATGAGCAGACATCCAATTAGATTAAAGCCGCGTCAATTGTAGCAGCCCCAACACTAAATTGAAGTACTGGACATATAAAGAAGAAGGAAATGCAATTCCATCCATGCAAATTTACACATGAGAACAACACTTTAAAGGAGATGTGTGATCAACAAAACAAACACTTATAGGTGTAGGTTAAGCAAGCTAGTCCTTCATTTATTCTAGATTAACCAAGTGTTATCCTCAATATTTACTAATTGCAAAGAAAGATTACTAAAAATAATGGATGGATATATTATGCATCACACAAAGGTCTAGAATGATTCAGTCAGTATTTCAACAAAACAGAAGATGTTCAAAGGCCTTATCTATGATGGTAAAAGTACAAACAAGCCACTTTTGAACAAAGTTAGGGTCAGGTACATGAATCTGTTAACAAAAGTGCCAAGGATCTTGTACCCATTTTCTCTTCCACTACCTACTATGTAATGTTATCTCCTCTGTGAAGTCAGTCAACGACGGTAACATAGCAACAAGTTTATCTCAATTAGATGTTCTCGAAAGTAATATAAAAAATATCACAAGGAACTTGTAAGCTTTACGCAAATTTTATTCCCATCATACCTGCTTTCACAAAATCTGTATATTTATATTGAGGTTCTCCTTTGGCACCTTCTTCTGTTACCGGTGTATACATAAAAACCAAACTTGAACCGATGTCATCGATAGTCAGCTGGTACTCCTCATCTTCTGCTCCAACAATTACCACTGGGCTGCTGTTCCATCTTCTCCTCAGCCAACTGAAAAATGTAAATGGTAACATTACAAAGTCCTCTGAACAATTGCATGAAAGTAGAGCACACAATTGTCTTTGCATTCGTAAGCATCTTAATGTGTTGGTTTCCATGTTCAGATGCAATCTTACCTAGCAACCCCTTTTCCTGGAGTCCCACCACACCATGCAACCTCAGCATGGCCTTTGACAATGTTCCCCTCCAGAAGTTCCCCATGCACTTCAAGACTAACAACCTTTGGAATTCCATTGCCTACAGAAGACAGAAATGCAAGAATGAACTAAAGCAATATGCAAGTTAAAAGTAGAAACCCTTTACATGGCACCACTGAGCAAGAAAAAGCAAGAGACGGGAAAAAAGAGGGCCTGGGGTAGTAATAGTATGATGCATCACTCTTTTTATTTGCCACCCCAGCAACGTCAGCATGCCATTAGTCAAATAGAAGAAGCTATTTAAGTAGTGCACAGCAAAGAAAGAGATATGATTCTTCTTGATGAACAATTCTCACTGTCGATGACGCAAAATTCTTCTTAATGAATCCTCGTTGACACTAGGGGTAATCCAACCAAGTGCAGGGGCAGTGGTATAAACCACAAAATATTACACAATAAAACTTAAAAGATAAGGAAGAGAAATTATCATAGTAACATTTTCCAACCACCATGTTTCATAGAAGTCTACTTTTTATATACTGAACTGCCATCAAGTAAAAACAGCAAGAAACACACACAAGACAAAGTGACCCCGTGATAACTACGTATTTTAGATAATTAACCTAAATGTGATAAGTGCATAAAATGTACAGTGGTTATGTGGATCTAAAAATACAAATTCATGGTTCTTATGGAATTTTATTGAAGAAATCTTTAACATAAAGTCAAACTATTAATTCCTGGAGATATGTTGAGTAATTGCATACCTGGTGCAACTGGTGAAGAAATGGCAAATACAGAAGGATACTCTGTTTCTCCCAGTACGGGAGTGCATTCAACTTTCAGAACTTTACCAATTTCTTCTTGTTTTGGCCAATAGACCTGACCATCACATGTTATCATTGGCATATTTTAGGTACAAAGAAGTATCAAAAGCATCTCAGAAGTGATAAGACATATTAAGGCATTACCTTTCCAGTGGCATCAGCTATGGGTACAAAATCTGAAAGGGCTCTCTCTCCAATAAACCATTGGTATTTTAAGACTAACTGTGGATCAACAGTCAGAGTGCTGTCTTGGACAAAAACAAAGTGGCAAACGCAAACATCCCCTTCGAATGGTCGATCAACAGATGCTTCCTTAAGGAGAAAACCCACAGGAAAATGTTCCTTCCACTGATTGGATAGAAAGCGAAAAGTCGAGTCTGCTCACAAGCATGCATAAAAGTTGGCATTCCGTATACAAAAAATATTATTGAAAGTGCAAAAATCCTATCTAAGTTTAAAAGTACATTCAGCCACACAAATTAAATGCTTCAGCTAACATTTAATGCATTACATATTTTTCAGTTGTATGTCAAAATGTTATAAATCAACCCATATATAGTCAAATAAGTATAATAATTACTTTTCCATCCTAAGTTAAATCAGTACACAACTACACATTAATAGTAGGGTCAGTTGAAAGTCTGAAACAATATCCAAAACACATAAACAAGCACTTCCAAATACATACCTGGTGCGAGGTCCGGACGGCAAAACTCCCATCCATCCCTAATGCACAAAGCTGTTTGAGCGGGATAACGCTTTGCAAGTGCTTTTTCCTCTCGAGAAAGATCTATCGCATACTCCCACGTTAAATAGAATAAGGATTATTGAAACTCAGAACTTACAAGATCAACCAAAAGTTTAAAATATTCTTCATAGCAAGATATGTTACTTAATAATAACTCGCTAAGAATACATGCAAAGCAAGAATTGAGTAGAAAAACACGACAAAGTACCTCTGTCATTGAACTTTTTTAGAGTAGGGCCAACAAGCAAAATAGAAGCAGCTTCTAAATGAGACATCTTAAGTATAGGATTCTCTTCCACTCGCAAATGCTGCAGCACAAACCCAACTATATTAGCAATCATGTATCCTATAGCATGTAGAACAGACAAACTTATTTTTGTACAATCCACGCCAATAAGATTTTGGAAGGTTAGAAACTTGGAATGAAAATGGGAATATAAACTGGACTGTACCACGGAGATGAAAATGATCTTATGCATCTGTTAATCCAGAGCTCAGGTCTAAAATAATATTAAAATAAAAAGACAGAGAGGTGTACTAATTATATTTTCCAGCAGAATGCTATAATACTACTGCACTGTATCTCAAACCAGTATCTATCCATACTTATAATCATATCCTATAGCTACTCATTAAATTCTTCTCACCATGTGATGAATGAGGTTCACAGTAGTAAAATTACACATGGTCAAAACTGAATATTTTGACACAACCCTACATAATATTTGATCATTTGACTGCATAAAGCCCTGATCCAACTAATAATAACCAGCAGTTGGCCAAAGCTGTTTATCACAGTGATCTTTTATGCCCACAATTAACATTGGTAATCTAACACGATGTACCCTTACTAATTACAGTATAATACATACAAGAGTAGAATACTAAGTATAGAACAATTAAACTATGTAGCTTCATAGATAAATGAACAAAACTGACCTCCAGGAGCGGTAAATGTGGGAAACCCTTCAGAGTTGAAATTTTGTTTTTACTGGCAGCTAACACCTGCATGAAACAGAAATGGACAACATCAATTTAGCTATAGCTCCAAGGATAATCAATAAAATTGCATCACGGGTCAGACAACTAGAACAGCAAACTAACCTGCAGTCGAGGTTGACTTGCCATTGAAAGTGACTTTAACTTATTCTGAGCAACTGAGAGAAACTAGAAGAAAATTTACATGCAACATTATTTTGAGCACTAGCAACAAAGGACATGATTAAAATGAACTGCTATAGCTTATCGCCAAATATGAAACTAAATTTCAAAGACATACCTCCAAGTTAGGAAGCTGAGGAAGGCTAACAAGTGATGTAATTTGATTTCCAGCAAGATACAATTGCTACATTCAAAATACATAGTTCAGGACCTTGCAGTATGGATCACTTCAACGATAAGTATGGATTACTTCAACGATTTCTAATTCAAAGTACTTGAAAGATAACTTTCAGCACAAACCTGCAGGGATTTGCAATTCTCAAGAGGTTCAAACCCAGGACCTTTAAAATCATTGAAACTCAAATCAAGAACCTGGCAAGAAAACATTTAACTACTGATCAGTTACCCAAATCTAGAACCTGGGAATTTTTGAACAAATGACCAACATGGACAACAAAGAATAAAACCATGCCGCCTTGAGCCAGGAAACAGCTAACCTTCACTCGCGTAAGAATCTCAATTCCTTCCAGTGAAGACAGAAGATTGTCTCTGAGATAAACAAACTGCCAAAGAAGATCATTGCTATAATTAATTCAAAACAGAGGTTGTCCAGACACAAATAAAGGTTTAAGTTACAAGTGCTGCTAGCATGTTTTAAGCAGAAAAGGATAAGATAAAAATAACAAGACAATACCACTACCATTGCAATTTCTATTAATATGTCACTCTTAGTATGACCCTTTTTTTTTATCAGCAGGAAATCCTAATCTAGCCTAAGCTAACCCTAACTTAACCCTCACCCCACACTTGCACCCATGCATGTAAAATCTGCCATAAACAAAACCAAACAGTCACTGTCTCACAATTTTCTATTTCATAGAAAAGTAAGTACATGATTACTTAACTTCTAAAAAAGTGTAAAGGCTTTAATTTCCAGAATGGCTACACAATTTCCTATGCAACCTGCTAAAGAGGGGCACTTTTAGAGAAGAATTATAAGCACTTACAAGCAACTCTAAGGCTCCTTGATATTAGTATATTACTATGGAAGCTCCTACACCACTAAAATTTAACCCATGAATTCACTCCAACACTGTAAACCCAAACGTTGATTTACAGATCTGTTTCTAAAAATTATCATTAGTTGTAGTCCAAATACAAAAAGTATGTTCCAACTTATCCCAGTGTTAAGATCTTGATATGATTCTTATCAAGACATTTCTCGGTTGTTTCTTAAAAGCGCAGCATGGGATATGTTACCCTTCTTAATCTCTACCAAGACAATTATAATGGCTGATTTGAAAGGCTAAATTTTTATGGACATGCGTAAGAGCAATAAAAAAACCTCAACTTAAGAATGTAGCTCAATAGGCCATCAAAGTGAGCCAAACATCAGCAAGTTAAAAGCTGAAATCATGGTTATGTAAGCATATTACTCAGATGCATGTGCAATCTGCCATAAACCAAAGCATTTGAACATGAATGTCATAACATAAAACCACCATACTTAGTTCCCTGGTCAAAACTTTATAGATTAATATATGTGCCAAACATACAAACTAAAAGGCCATTCAAAAGGCATCTGATTACATTCAGGGATAAACTTACTTCTTTTGATTTAGATAAACAAGTAATGCTTACAATATAAAGTAAGTTTACCTCTAAATTTGCTGACAAATTCAACCCACTAGCATTGAGACTGCGAATTCTGTGACCCCTAAGATCCAATCTCTGAGACAGAAAAATGAAGCTGTAATAAGAATATCAGACTTAATTGAGAAAATGTAGCATTTAATATAGATCCACAGAAAACAATATTCTTGTCTCTTGATAAGCAGGAGTTGAAAGTGTAATGACATGTATCTTCTACAGGCCACAGACCAGATACCATGTTAGAATATGATCTGACCCAAAAGCTTAAGTTGATTGGTGGAGGGTCCAACATGTATAGTGGTGATTGGGTTCAAATTCTTCAAATATGGGACTCTAACAAGAAGGATCAGAGTAAACTAAAGTACTGGACTTGTACGCCAATTCAGGGATGTGAATCAAGAATGCATCATCTTTAACGAAGATTTGATCTTTATCCACTTATGAAACTCAACAACTGATTTGAACAAGATAGAGAAATCACTAGTATTCTCCACAGACTCACAGTCACTAATCTGTGATCTAAATAATCAATGCCAACAGGTTACATTTAAACTAAAGTTTTGTATACCAGAAATAAATGATTGTCACCTAGTGTGCTTACCACATGGTCACCTGCTTTAATCTCCACTTGTGGAAGAATAATGAAACGAGAATCTCTACTTTCAGGAGTTCCCACTTTCTTCCTCCCAGATAAATTCAAACTCTTATCCAGAGATGATGACAAAGACCCAGCTTTCAATCCACTGGCCATAGAAGGTGATCGAGTTGATGGAGAAGAAACCTTAGAAACAGTCCTTTTCGTCACACTATTGCTGCTACTCTCCGGTGATGAATTAACCCTCTTTGAAGAAGAAGATACTGAAAATGCAGGTTTCACAGAAGACTTCTTGGCTGTCTCCTGCTTGGGTGTATCAGCCCCAGTTGATTTGTTCAAACTCCTACCAAATGGTGCAACAGGAACTGACTTCCTTGTCTCGGGAACACCTGATCGGGTAGTAGATTTTGTCACAACGGAAGGCAACGAACTCCTTCTGAGTTCTGGAAGAGACTGCCTAACTGATTCTGAACCTGCTTGACTAGCAGTCTTTGTACTTACATTAGAAATAACACTACTTGGCCGTTTCACAGTTGACTTCTCTGGCACCCCTCCTGTGCTGTTTCGTCTTGTCACTGGAATTGAATTAGAGGTTCTCAATGACGAAGATATAGTAGACTTTGTCAACCTAGAACTAACATCTGATACTCTTTCAGCCTTTCTAGTAGTAGTTGTTCTGGCTTTAGGAGTTGGCATTTCACCATTGGGTTTCACATCTTCAGTGGTTTCTTCTGCATTTTTTGACGAATTAACCAGTGTCTGCTTCTCTGACTTTTCAGACATCAATTCCTCAGTAGATTGCACAAGCGGATTATCCATTTCAGCTCTACAGTTCAATCAAAAATACATTGAATTGCCTTAACCAAACTACATAAAACAATATATTAACAACCTGAATCCAACAACTTCTCAATCAAAATAAAAGATCCAAAGAAACTAGACTTTTAAAGTTTCAAACTAACACATTAAACATAGTGGTCCTAAGAAAACAAAACTTCCACCCAAACAAGCCTGGCCTGACCAATTTCCTTACTATTAACAAAACATTGCCCATTGAATTTCATATTTTCTTTACTCACAGCCATTTCAGCTCTACTGAACTGGAAAAAAATTACATTTCAAAACAAGCAAAAACAAAGTAAATACTCTGATTAACTCCATAACACCTTCTAAATTGTGGCTTCGGCTTCCTCGCGTACTAAACAGAACATGATCCACTAAAAAGCAAGTAAGAAAGTAAGAGCTACTTACAGAGCTGGAGAAACCGAAACGTTCAGCAACAAAGCATCAATTCGCCGAAGCGTGAGCTCGAACTTGGATCTACCACAAAATGCAGCTCCTCCAGTTAAACCACAAGCTCCTGCATCGATCCTAGCAAGCAAAGAGCAGCTCAGAGAAAGAGCGGCGAGCCGGAAAGCCAAATCCGTATAGAAAACGAAGGAGAAAAAGAAGAAGCTCACCTCACCGAACAGCGCAGTTAGATCTACAGCAGCAAGAACCCGGAACAGAATGAGCCGCGCAGCAGCATTTGCGGCCTAGGGTTTGATACTTCGGGAACTGGAAAAAAAAGCAGAGCAAAGAGAAAAGAGATAAAAAAGAAGGTATAGACAGTGCAGGAAAAGAAAAAGGCGTCTTCGCTAGAGACCAGTCCAGTGGGAGTGCAGAGTACTGGTGCAGGTGGGGCCGGGTCTCTACCCAATTATCTTCCTCCTTTTGTTTATTTTAATTTAAATTAGTGGACAAATGTAGGGCCCACTTAGACTTTGTTAAAAGCTGTGACTAGACTCGGGCGAGTGGGGTGGGGGAATCGGGTTCGAGTCCGAGTCGACTCGTCTGTGAATCGGTTCGGTTGGGTGTTTCAGAAGCGCTCCATTTTGATTTGATTCAGGATAGCAACACATTAACCACCATGACAGCGTGTTTTTTCTTCCAATTTCTTCTTTTCTATTTTTTAATTTTGTCTCTATGTTCCTCAATTATAGGTCTGATGTCTTTGTCCCTATAAACGGTAACTTTGTATTTAATATTTTTTTAAAATTTTGGTTTTGGGCTCTGTTTATCCAGAAGAAAACAACTCCCACCACCGTCAACAGTATTTGTATTAATAAAATCAAAT
This sequence comes from Erodium texanum, assembly GCA_036897725.1. Classification (NCBI taxonomy): domain Eukaryota; kingdom Viridiplantae; phylum Streptophyta; class Magnoliopsida; order Geraniales; family Geraniaceae; genus Erodium; species Erodium texanum. The sequence continues at coordinate 1,831 of JAYMSW010000570.1, read as the reverse complement.
AATTTAGTAGTTATTCAATTTTGATGGGTTTGGTTTTGTTTTGACATCTAAAAGATTTTTGTGTTCCTAAGGATATCATAAGATTTTCTCTCATTCTTCTGTTGCGTGACAACTTCATAAGTAACATTTAAGGGAGTTTATTTTGAACCAAAAATCAAATGAACATGATTGAAAATTCGAGAATCAACGTGTTATGGGTTTGATGTCTTAATTTATTTATTTTTCTCTTTTGTTTGTCCCTGATTTATGAGTATTTTGTGCAGGTGTCACTTTTTATGGTCAAGTCACTTTCATATTTAAGTTAATGGAGGGGTGTGATTTGCCAAGCGTGTTGAGTTTAAAGGGTTCACCCTTCATAATATTTTATAGCACTGATTGTTAGTACAACGTAAGAAAATTATTTAGTATTAATTTTTTTTTCTATGTATTCATAAATCTCTTCTTCTTATATCTATTATGTGATTATTATGATGCTTATGATTTAGGGTTCATGTAAATATTAACTTACAGGACGTACATGTTGGTAATCTACATGTAGTTTGGTGATAAAATTTGTACATTTAGTTGATAAATAATAATACATTATTTCTTCGTTGATCGGCCCTCGGCCTGGGCAAAAGATTGCGCCCATCGTTGCTGGGTTTTCTGATTTTGTTGGGCTCTGATACCAAGGCAGTATGGTTGAGGTTTTGGGAAGTTGGACTCAGTCATTAATCACTGTTTTAGTAGCGGGATAGCTAGCCCCTCAATCCCTTCATGATCTTCTCATCCTGGAACGTGCGTGGCCTCAACTCCAGGACGAAGAGGAGTTTGGTGGCCACACATGTTAGGAGCCTTCATGTTGACTTTCTCATGGTACATGAGACCAAGGCCCAAGATGTTTCAATACCAAGTCCTAGGATGTTTCGATCTCTTGCGTCCGCTCCTGTGGTTTCTCCTATGATTTTGAATTTTTTTCACCCCGTTTCTGGGTGACTCGGGCCGCATTCTCTCGGTTTGAAACACCTTGGTGTTTAGAGTTACTTTTGTGATCTCGCATGATAAAGCGATCTACTAGGTCGGCTGCCACCTCCCCTCTGGGTATGACATCACATGGATTAATGTGTATGCTCGTTTTCTTGCCCCTTCCTGTCGAGCTCTCTAGTCTCAGCTTCAAGAGACCGTGTCTTATGATGATTCTAGGGTTCCAATCACTGGGGATTTTAACACGGCCTGCCACTCGGATGAGATTACCTATGGTGGTCACCTTCATAGCGACTCCCCAGAGTTTTGTGATCTTATTGCCTCAGTGGGCCTTGTTGACATCTGATGAGTCCTTGACTCATATGCATTTTCAATGCTATTTCCCTCGCATTTAAGCCTGTTTTGCCCTCTGAAACTGTAATAATTAGATTAGTTTCAAGGTCATTATTACTTCGACTTCCTGTTTTGATGATAGGTATCGAGAAGCAACTAGGAGGGGACCTTTGGAGGTAAGGAAGCCACGAGCATGAAGTCCCGTAGAGTTGAGGTGTTGAGGATGAGTCAGCATGGTAGCTGGCGACACGCGCCGGGCACACACCACCTCAGACAGATAAGCTGCCAACGGAGGCCACTTGTCTTGACCACTGTCAGATGAGTTGTTGAGGAGGACACGTCACCGCACCGGCGTCGGAGAAGTTGCCGACGAACACCACGTCAGGGGATCTATAACGATGAAACCCTAAGGCTCCAACGAGGTTCCAACCAACGGTCGGCCGCTAGGTCGATCCAACCCAAACCTAAGAAAAATCAATAAATAGGAGGCTCTTGCCTCATTCTTCACATCCTTTGGCTTGGGAACCAAAGTGAG
>JAYMSW010000569.1:0-21268 GCA_036897725.1 Erodium texanum | reverse complement strand
TCTCTACCTTGTAGGTACTAGATCCAGCCTTATCGAGGCTCCTCTTTACCGCCTCCCTGCCTTGCCCGTGCCAGCCGTCTTGACTCGTGCCGTACTTCCTGGGGATCAGCTGAGCGTTGAAGATTCGTCCGCAAGCAGCGCTTATTCGGGCTGTGGTTTAGTATGCTGTTTTTTTTTCTTTTGTTCTGTTAGCCAATAAGCACGCATCTGTTACATTATTTGGCGCTACAATTATTGTGGGTTTTTCAATAAAGTGTTAGATTAGTCTGGTTTTTGGTGTCAGGCTTACTCTGGCTTAGATGCGCATTTATTACGTTTTAGGTCCTCTCATTTAAATTTAGTATGGTTGTAAGCGGTGTGCGAGCTATATGCTTAGTGAGAAGCTGACTGCAGAACTTATATTCCCTCTAAGTCTAGGTTTTATAAGGGCTACGACCCTACTTATTTTAATAATTAATATGTATGTTTTATGGATGATATATAATATATGCGTCAATTTATTTTAAAAAAGAAAACACTAGACCAAACCCTACCCTAGCTACTTAATTAGAAGAAACTCATTAACCTTAAATAGATTTGCTATTGGGTATTACGAGTTTCAAAGCCCATATATTCTCTCATCAAATTTAGCTCCATACCTTCACCTTACTTCAAAAGACAAGATTGATAGATTAGTCATAGATCTCCACACGCAGCTGTACCGAGCTTCTAATTTTTCTTACTTACTCTATTTTGTTAATGAATACCAAAAATATCTCTTAATTTAAGAGACTCCCATAAAAAGAAAAATTAGATATGTTTTTTTAAAATAAATAACTTTGTTTCTAGTAATAAATAAATGAAACCGAACAAAGATAGTTTTGTTTGAGTTCCCTAAAATTTTGTAGGGATGTTTTTGTTTAATAAAGTGGACTGAACAAACTAATAACTCAAAGCTAGCTGTCGTAAAAAAAGAAAAGCTCTCGACCCTATTATTCAACTGCCATAGGGGGGAAGGCATCTTGCTCACTCTCTCTCTCTTCTTGTTGTCGGTCAGTCCACTTTATTTTAGTTAAGTTGTTTGTTTAATTGTATTTGTTAGTCAATAAGTTATCAGCGTCGACTGGTTGTGTGTCAGGGCCGATTGGATTAGTATCAGACTTTTGTCTGTTTAGATGCATATCTAAAACGCCCAAGTCTCTTCATTTAGGTCTAAACTATAAGCACAACGTGAGTTAAACTATGAGAGAAGCCGACTGTAGGAACCCTATTTCTATCAAGTCTAGATTGTAAGAGTTTTTGTCTTAACCGTTCAACAAATAGATATATATATCTTTCGTTGATATATAGAATTAATGACAATTTTTATATAAAAAAAATAAAGTGAAAAAATAATAATTAAAAGTTTGGTGTATTTGTGTGAGAAAATCTAAAGGTGTCATAGGGACAGTTGTATTGCTTTTGGGGTCTAAACTGTGAAATCTGATTCGTCTTAATAATAATAATGATTCACGAGTACCGTTCCTACTTCAGAGCTTCCCAAGAACAAAAATAAAAGATGGATTCAAATTATTGAACCACACACACAATCCATAATAAGCCTATCCAACTTCCCATGTTATATAAACGCCTTCTTGAAGACATCTCCATTACATCATCTCTCTTCTTGCATCTCTTGGTTCTGCAAACCATCACTTGTTCGTACCTCTGCAAGTAAGCATATTGGGTATAAATTTAATTTCCACAGTTTTATTTATTTTTAGTTTGAAATCTCCTCTTCCCTTAATTTTTGTATTGGGTATTATGGAATGTATGATCCTTAATGGTATTTCCATTGTCATAGTTTCTAGGGTTTCATGAAAAAAAAGGTATTATTATTGGATATATAGAACAATTCATGTTTGTTAAGGTTTTAGGTTTTAAATATCTCTTTGTTGTTGTACGTTTCTAGCTAGGGTTTTAGGGTTTCAGGAAAAAAAAAGAAGGTATTGTTATTGGATATATAGGACAATTCATGTTTGTTAATAAGGTTTTAGGTTTCTAGGGTTTTAGGGTTTCAGAAAAAAGGGTATTATTATTGGATATATAGAAAAATTCATTTTTGTTAATAAGGTTTTAGGTTTTAAATATCTCTTTGTTGTGGTAGGTTTGGAAAAAAAGTATTATTATCGGACATATATAGAACAATTCATGTTTGTTAAAGGTTTAGGTTTGAAATATCTCTTTGTTGTTGTGCCTTAGTGTTTCATAACATTTCTGTTGTTTGATCTCTTACAATATCTCAGCCAAAATACCCATGAAGCAATCTGGAAGTGCAGTTATGATGCAATCTGAAAGTTCTGATAGGATCAGTCAGCTACCCGATGCAGTTCTTGGTCACATACTCTCATTTGTCCCCTTCAAACAATCCGTACAAACAAGCATTTTATCGAAGCGATGGCCACATGTTTGGACATATTTACCTATTATTGATGTAGACGATTCCACATTGTTGCTGGAGCTTATGGTCTTTGAGGAGCACTCGGTACATGCAAGTTTCATCAACTTTCTGAGCAATGTATTGATCAATCGGTGCCACAAAGCTCCTATACATAAGTTCATTCTCAACTGTAGTAAGTTTGATTTGTTCCGTGTTAATCAATGGATTGCTGCTGCGGTGAAGCGTAGGATCCAAGAGCTTGATCTTTGCATCATCACGGAAAAAGTTCTCAAAATGTCTTGCAGTGTTTTTGCATACCAAGAATTGGTTTCATTGAAACTTGGGAGGAAATTTGTTCTTGATGTGCCCGGGTTGCTTCTATTTCCAAGTCTTGTGAAACTCCATCTTGTTGATATTGATTTTGATGATGAAACCATTCACAATTTTCTATCTGGATGTCCTGTTCTCGAGGACTTGGACATCGTGTGTACGACAGATAAGTGGAATAAACTTGTTATAAATGTCCCTGCCCTCAAGTTCTTCACGATAGTTGCCTCAAGTTCTGTCGAAAGATACAAGTTCGAGTTCATTCTTGAATCCCCAAATCTTCAAGTTCTGAAGTATACTGGTCCAGAGGCATCAGAAGGTTTCTGCTTCAGGGACCTCAATTCTCTGGTTAAAGCAGAGATGGATATTGCTTCGTGTGGAGATATCACGAATCGGGAGATCGAGATTGTGAAGGGAATAGCCAATGCCAAGATCATCTGGCTAACTGATTCCACTTCTAAGGTTAGCTCTTTTTATTTTATCCGTAATTTTTGTGTATTAAGTATATATAAGAATCAACTTTATTTATGTAAAAGTAATTGATCACCGTCACTACCTTTATGTACGAAGGAGCACCTCAATTGTCACTTGACCCCACTTTTTTGACAAGTAAAAGGGAGTAATAATACCGTTATTTGGACTCAAACCCTGATCTTTAGGAACAAAGTTCATGTGCTTGATCACTAGGTCAACCAACTTTGATTTATTTTATTATCACCTGTTACAATTTTATTGGATCCAGATTTTTAAATACTTGTTCTTGAAGATAATAGTTTTAATATCTCATTCTGATGTAGGTCATTTCCTATCTGAATCTGCCTATCTTTCACAATGTAACTGAGATGCGACTTGGACTCAGCAACAGATTTTCCAGAAAGCTATTCTCCCAATTGCTTCACAACTCACCAAATCTGCAAGTTCTTGTTTTTGTTAAGGCAATGCTTTGAATAATATATACACTTGCACTCTAGTTCATGAACCTGATATGTGATTTCTGAAATTTGAGTTCTTATATCTTGTAGGAACTTACAAAGAAAAGAAATCTAGATGGCTTCCGGTGGGAGAGGCCCGCTAGCGTGCCAGAGTGTTTCTCTCTACACCTTGAGGTTGTGAATGTTTGGGGTTTTGAAAAGCAAGAATGGGTTGGTGAGTTCATAAAATATGTGCTGCAAAATGCAAAAGTTCTGAAGGAGTGTTGGGCATCTAGTGACAAGACAAAGCTTGAAGAGGTCAAGCTTAATACACAGCTACTAAAGTACTTGACAGAATGAAATCAAAGAACCTAGGCAAGGATTTGCATTTTGTGTCTTTAGCATAATGTTGAATGCATCAAGTGTAGTCTTTGATTTCTTACAAAAAGGACTAGTGAACATTGTTTGTTATCCATGTTTCGGAGATTTTGCTCTTAATGTACTCTTTTAATTTCTCCCCAAGCATATTGAACCTTGTTGCTTGCTGGGACTCGAATTCTAGTCTCTACGATCAGAGTTGAAGTGCATCACTGGGCAAATCACCTTTAGTCAACTGCCCTACCTTTACTGCTGGTCTTAATGCATATAGTGAAATGTAGTAACAAGAATTGGGAGATGAACATATATTCAAAATTGTTGTTGGAAACATCAAAAGACATGTAGTGATGAAATGTGAAAGAGCCCAATTCTCCCTAGAACTAGAGTTTTGTCAGATAAAATGAAACTTTTCAATCCGAATCGGTTTAAACCAAACGACATAAAAATTGGAAATTATTGTATTAGATAAGGAACTCGAAACAATTCACTACCCTGAACTTCAATATCTTGAATTAATTTTCAATAGAACTGTTACTGACTTTTAAATATCTAACCATGTAGCTTATTAACCTTAAGTGTAACATCTGCTTGTTAACTTTGAGCTCCTTGTGGTCTTCCTCGTCACCGTCCGTATAAAGCTCACCCAGAACTTTACCATTCGATACCAGATACCTTACGAGTTTAAGCACATCGCTTTGCCCGTTATACCCTCGAATCTCGACAACCACAAGGCTGTGAAGCAAGCACTTGGGCACATGAATAGGGTCGTGCCATACAAAGTGTCCCAACTCATCACAATATGCAAGTGCCTGCAAAAACAACAAACAATCACCTAACAAATCCAATGTGCATGCTAATAAAAAGGTCTATGTTGGAGATAAGTGCATTATTTTACCTGGTCAAGAACAAGAGTTTGCAGACAAGGCGAGTTTTCAAGAAACTTAGGTAGCAGCCTAGCACAATACTTGTTACCTCCCACCACCAATTCGGTACACTTGTTAAAAATAGGCAACGCAATAGGATCAAGGGACGAGAGAAACATTACCCCTAGAGAATAACCAGCAAGTGTAATGGACTTGGCATCGGCAATTGATTTAATTAACTGAAGTGCAGTATCTCGAACATCACTTTTGCTTCTTAGATGAATATATTTCAAATCAACTGCAATATATGCAGTAGAGAGAGAATAGAGGTTCTTAAAGCTATAGCCTCCCGCTATATGGCATTCTAACCTCAAAACTTCGAGATTTGGAGCATCCACGACAACTTGGTAGTCATACTTATCAGAAGCATGAACATAGTCAATATATTGAATCGTCAAGGACTTAAGCGCAAGAGCAGTAATCTGAAGGGTATTCACATTCTTCGTACAACATGTGTATAACTGCAGATGCTCGAGAACAGGACAGCCAGAGAGTAACTTACGACAGGTCTCATCGTTGGAAAATTGAATACAATCGAGATGCAGTTTCGTGAGACATGGCAAAAGAACTTCCCCCTCTATGTGAAGGACGAATTTTTTCCCGAGCTTTAAGTCCACCAGATGTTGATATACAAAGAAAGGAGCACAAAGCATGAAATGCATATTCTTAGTACTGCATAGATCAAGTTCCTTAATCTTATGCTTCATGGCAGCCATAACCCATTCATTAACATGATACCTATCAAACTTCCTGGACTTGAGAGTTAACTTATGCAGAGAATCTGCCTTGAGCAGGTTGAAAAATTTGTTGAGAAACCGAATGAAACTGGAATGCATTGCTAGATCTTTGTTCGGGTCAGTACGCGAAAGCAATGAATCATCCAAATCTAGAATGGGAACACAAGACCAGACGTATAGCCACCTCTTTGACAAAATGCTTGTTCTCACTGATTCTATGGTGGTGACATAGGACAGTATGTGGCCGAGAACTTCATTAGGTAACCCACTGAACCGATCTTCACTTCTCGAGACTTCATCTGTTGGTTTATGCATCTGAGACATAGTGAATGCAGGTAAATTTAAAAGAGCTCCTATATATATATATATATATAGACACACATAAACACATACGGTAAAAGTCCTATATACAACCAAAAACGCAAATCAACGGTTAGAGGCCTCAATATGCCAATCAACTCATTAATTTCTTCACATACTTTTGCCATAGTAAGACTGGACAGATGAAAGTGACAGACAGGTCGTCACCATCATAAGACTGGACAGACGAAGGTGATAGACAGGTCGTGGGCCAAACCAACCTCTTGATACCATGTCAAAACCCTACCCTAATTCAAAAACTCAAACTGATGGGTGTGGATGCCTCAGTACGCTTATAAACTAGTTAATTTCTCCACGTACTTTCTACGTGGAATACACTTCAACACATACATCTCTAAACTCCATCTATGGGGTTTCAATGGATTCATCTTCTTAATCATGCAATAGTTTGATTAGTTGCAAAAATATACTGCACAAACATTTGATAATAACACATAACAAGAGACCTCAAAAGGTACACATAATTGAACTCGAAACTAAAAGGTGAGTTTCTTCGACTTATCAATATGAACAAAAGAAGTATCTAAACTATAAAACACAAAATATTATATTTGACAAATTGCGATAATTAAAAGAGTACCTTGTTGATAATGGAGATAATTAACTGCGAAAACATACCTTATTCATCTATATAACAACTATGAACTTGCAAGAATTGATTCCATTACCTTGAATGTGATACGAGGTTTCGATCTCCACGAACTAATCTCATATACTTGAGATAGAGACGAGGATTGACTAACCATACCCTACAGTAGCTACTTAATTAGAAACTCATGGACCCTAAATAGATTTGCTATTGGGTATTTTACAAATTTGAAAGCCCATACTCTCACCAAATAGGTTTTTATTTTTTTTATTTTTTATTTTTTTATCATTGATTTAGTCATTAATCAACGTTGGGACATACTTGCATCTTTCTTGACCTTGCAAATACTTATCTTTCCTTATTTGTTGATTAATATTCTTGTCCTGCAATGTTTTTTTATTGAGGATTGGGTTTGAGTTTATGAGGTGAGATTAGTATAAATATTAGTCATTGTAACCTAACATAAAAGAGCATATTTTGCATTAATAAATTGTTCTCCTTGTGTATGTGGATGCAGTCAATTCAATATTGCTGAACCACATATTTTTTTTTTTCGATCCGTATTTTTGTGTATCAAAAATGTAGGTAAGAACAACATTACTTGTATAAAAGTAAGGGTAGTACAACTTAATTCCTAATTATTATTAGGGATAACTGCATGCTACAAAGATCAAAAAAAAGTTTTTGCACTTCACAACCTTTTGTAAAGGTTGTTACAATTCACAATGTTTAACGTGAGTTTAGTTCCATTGTTAGATTTTTCGGACGGCAAGATACTGACGTGATAACGGGACCAACTTTCGTAGCTAGACCTTCTTCCCAGAGAGACCTCCACGGGGGAACCCAGGTCTGGCTCTTCCTCCACGGTAAGATCTAGCGAGTTCCTATCATCCGCCATCGATGCCAGAGACATACAATTCCAGCAAGCTCGAGTCCAGCTTCCTAAGTCTAGCTATGCACGAGTCAGTCTCGCTTCCCAGTCGAGTTTGACACTCCTACGCACAGAGAAGATGAAGACAACTAACGTAATCTCGTTATCCTGACGTCACCCAATGTTTTTTTAAAAAATTTCTAAGTTGTTATTTCATCAAATTTAAAGGCGTTTTAGTCATTTTATGTAGAGTTTAACGAAATTTGAAATGATGTAACTAAAACTATGTTCAACTTTGTGAAGTGCAAAAACCTTTCATTTGACTGCTTTGACATGCAATTATCCTTTATTATTGAGATTGAAATATCAATGACTTAATCAAAGGAGCTCATTAATGTCACTTAAACCCACTTTTTTTTTTAATTAAGAGAGAGGTCCAACATGAGTTGGAAAAAAGACTCACCATGAGTTGGGATATAGTTCAATAAAGGTTGTGAGAGAGAGGCCTAACAAGAGTGAGAGAGATAAAGGTGGGTAATAATCCAGTTAACGAGACTCTAACCCAGATCTATAAGACTAGATCATGTCAGCTATGAAACGGATGTAACTTGGTTGACATTTGTGACAAAAGTTTTCATATCAGCAATGAAAGATTAGATCATCAAGACAAAGTTGAATGAAAGGGACGCCAAAAACTTGGCGAAAACTCGATCTTTCGCCGCTATTTTGGCAGCATTAAGTGTAACATCTTCTTATTAACTTTGAGCTCCTTCTGTTCTTCCTCGTCATTGTCCGCAGAAAGCTCGCCCAAAACTTTACCATTTGATACCAAGTACCTTTATGAGTTTAAGCACATCGCTCTGCCCATCATATCCCCGAATTTTGACAGACACAAGGCTGTGAAGCAAGCACTTGGGCACATGAGTCTGGTTGTGCCATACAAAGTTTCCTAACTTATCACAATATGCAAGTGCCTGCAAAAACAAAAACAACACACAATCCACATAACAAATCCAATAAAAAAAAAAAGTCTATGTTGGAGATTGCTGCATTATTATTACCTGGTCAAGAACAAGATTTTCTAGAAACGGCGAGTTTTCAAGAAACTTAGGTAGCAGCGTGGCACAATACTTGTTACCTCCCAGCACCAAATCCGTACACTTGTTAAAAATAGGCAACGCAGGAGTATCAAGGTACAAGAGAGCCTTCATGCAAAAGTAAACCTATGTAAGGGATCGTATTCTTGATACATACATACATATATATAGGCATACACTCTAATGTAAACCTATATATTCGTTGTAAACTTGTGAACCTATCTGCACTGTTAGACTGGTTGATCTAAAAACTCAGATTTAAAACAGATTCATTAATGAAAAAAATCGTAAATACACCTTTTTTAATTTAATTAATTTACAATTATCCTTCTTGCATTCTGGGTCGTTGGATGTACTGATCGAACGGTTCATATGAGTTCACAAGTTTACAACGAAACTTAGGTTTATAGTAGATAGCGAGTTTATATATATATATATATATGTATGAACTTGTCATGGAGATCGAAGTAACATTACCTGTAGAGAATGGCTAGTAAGTGTAATGAACTTGGCATCGGCGATTGAATTAACTAGCCGGAGTGCAGTTTTTCTAGGGCTTAAGCCCAATTGATGAACTGCAATATATGCCGTAGAGAGAGAACTGAGGTTCTTAAAGCTATAGCCTTTCGCCAAATCACCCTCAACCCTAAAAGCTTCGAGATTTGGGGCATCCACAACGACCTGATCACGAACGTAGTCAACATATTGAATTATCAATGACTTAAGCGCAGGAGCTGCAATCTGAAGGGTTTTCACATTCCTCATAGAACATGAGTCTAAGTCCAAATACTCAACCACAGCTAGAGAGCAATTTATTACACGAATCATCATTTGAGAACTCAATAGAATCGATAGTTGAAGGTTCCACTATATTCTAATACGCACCCTAACGGACAAGCCCTAAGAGCCCATTGAGAAGAGAGATACAAGGGCTCAGAGAGAAGAGATAATAAGAGACCCATTAGGGGTAAATGAGATAAATAGAAAAATAATTAGTATTTTTGCAGAAAGGGGGATTTGAACTCATGTTCATAAGGTATCGGCTCTAATACCATATTAGAGAACCAACTCAACTAAAAGCTTAAGCTGATAGTTAAAAGTCCCATTATATTCTAACAAGAACTTCCCCCGGTATATTGAGGACAATTTTTTTCCCAAGCTTTAAGTCCACAAGATCTTGATGTACGAAGAGAGGAACACCGAGCTTGAAATGTACATTCATAGTAACACGTAGATCAAGTTCTGGTACTCTATGCTTCATTGCAGCCATAACCCATTCATTAACACGATAACTATCGAACTTACTGCACTTGAAAGTTAACTTATGCAGAGAATCTGCCTTGAGCAGGTTGAAAAATTTGTTGAGAAAACGAATGAAACTTAAATGTACTGCATGATCTTTGTTCGGGTCAGTGCGCGAAAGCATTGAATCCTCCAAATCTAGAATGGGAACACAAGACCAGACAGATAGCCACCCCTTTGACAAAATACTTGTTCTCACTGATTCTGTCGTGGTAACATAGGACAGTATTTGACCGAGAACTACATCAGGTAACCCACTGAACCGATCTTCACTTCGCGATGCTTCATTCACTGATTTTTGCTTCTGAGACATAGTAAGTGCAGGTAAAATTAAAAGACTGTGACGCTTACCAACACTTGATACAAAGAAATTACAATATCTTAAAAAAAACTAAAAGATTGTACAGATTCATCTTCCTAATCCATTAGAAACCGTAGATATTGTTGTGGGAAACACCAAAAGACTTGTTGTAACGAAAATTGTACAGATTCATCTTTCTCATTCTATATAAGTAAGGATTCTCAACAAAAAAAAAAATATATATAAGTAAGGTTATCTCTTTACGGACACATTGTATCAAAGAAAGTCACGTGCAAACAAATATATATAGTGTGCAATTAACCCCATTCAATTCTGGCATGTGGCCAGGTTAGATTTCAACACCGATCATTGAAGCTATTGGAATTAGAGAAGCCCTCAATTGGATTCAGGAGAAGAGCTGGACATCAGTGGTCTTGGAATCGGACTGCCTTTTGGTAGTTCAGCTTCAATGATCGGTGTTAATAAGGAACAAATGCCTCTTCTCCTCTAGGTTGAATAATAAAATATTGTATTTCTTTACTTAATGGTCTCAAGGATGTAAGCCTCGTTTTTCTAAAACAAACACGAACAGAGTATCTTATTGGATTGCGAGAAAGGTTCGTTCCTGGTATGTTTGTGACTGAGTTGGAGCTGATATACAGGCCCAAAAACACCATCTCACCACCCAAGCCCACTAGACTACACACCCCCTAAGAACGTACTCTTCAATTCGCTTACTATCTTTCTGTCTCTACATTCTCGCCTAATCGGCCTCCCCTGGTCGGCGACAATGATGACATCATCGTCCGACGCCGGCGAGTCTGCGACACTTCAACCTCAAACTTCGAGTAAGGGCTCAACACCTCTTCAAAGTACCCATGTTTGCTACATTATTAGATAGAACAATTCATGTTTTTAAGGTTTTAGGTTTTAAATGTCAATGTTGCTTGATTCTTAAACTGTTTGTTACCTTTCACATACTTTTGTTTGTTACCTTAATTCACATATCTTTGTGGGTATTAGGGAATGTATGATTGTCAATGCTTTCTAGGGTTTAGGGTTTTCATAAAAAGTATGTTATCATTGGATAGAACCATTCATATTCCTTAGGGTTTTAGGTTTTGAATATCTTTCTTGTTGTTGTTGAGCGTTTGTGTTCTATAGCATTTACATATCTGTGTTTTTTTTTGTCTTGAATTTACATAGCTTTCTGTGTATTAGGAAATGTACGATTCTCAATGCTTTCTAGGGTTTAGGATTTGCAAATAATGTGATATTGTTGGATAGGACAAAGATTCATATTCGTTAGGGTTTTAGGTTTTAAAATATCTTTGTTGTTGTTGAGCCTCAAATGTTCCATGACATCTTTGTTCTTTTAAATTTACTAGGATCATCTGAATCACCCATGAAGGAATCTGAAAATACGGTTCCTGGCAACGAACTTTCATTTCCCCGTAAAAAACAATTTGAAAATGTTGATAGGATTAGTCAGCTACCCGATGAAGTTCTTTGTCAGATACTCTCATTCATACCCTTCTACCAATCAGTGCAACTGAGCGCTTTATCTAAGCGATGGATGCATATTTGGATGCTCTTACCTGTCATTGACATGGACGATGCCATGTTGTGGCCTGAGCCTATATTGTTTATTGAGAAATCAGGACCTACAAGTTTCATCAATTTCATGAGAAATGTATTCGATCGCTACCACACAGCTCCTATAGATAAGTTTATTCTCACATGCGATAAGTTTGATGTGTTCCATGTTAATCAATGGATCACTGCTGCAGCAAAGCGTAGGATCCCAGAGATTAATCTTTCCCTTAACGTAGACTATGTTTTCAAGATGTCTTGCAGTATTTTGCATACAAAGAATTGGTTTCTTTGAAACTTGGGGAAAATTTTGATCTTGAAGCGCCCGGTTCACTTCTATTTCCAAGTCTTCGTAAACTCCATCTCTGTTCGATCAATTTTGATGAGAGAACCATTCACAATTTTCTATCTGGTTGTCCTGTTCTTGAGGATCTAGACATCTTTTGTCGGGCGGGAAAGTGGGATACCCTTGTTATAAACGCTCCTGCCCTTAAGTCCATCACTATATTTTCCCCTTGTGTTGACGAAAATGGTAATGACCTTCGTGTAGGACATGAGTTCAAGTTCATTCTCGAATCCCCAAATATTCAAGTTTTGAATTATGCAGGTCCTGAGGCCTTGAGAGGTTTTTGGTTTCGGGACCTCAAATCTCTTGTTAAAGCGGAGATCGATATTTTTCCAATGGAAGATGTCACGGATTATGAGATTGAGATTCTTAGGGGAATTGTCAATGCCAAGATTATCTGCCTATCTGAAAACACTTTGCAGGTTAGCTCATTGGATTTGTTAGAGTATAAAATTATAATTGGGCCTTCAACTATCAATTTGCGTTTTTAACTGAGTTGATCCTCTAACATGTATCAGATCATGGGCCTTTAGCCCGGTAACAGGAGTGCAGAGAGGGGTTCAAGTATGGTGGGATTAAGCTCTGATACCATGTTGATGAAGGCCTAATTATAGTTTTATACTCTAACATGATTTGTTATTTCATATACTTGTGTTCATAGAGGTAATAATCTTAATTTTTGCATTTAAATGTAGCTTATATCCGAATTGGATGTTTCTGATTTGCCAATCTTCCACAATCTAACCGAGTTGAGACTTGGTGTCAGCGAGTTTTGTAATGGGAATCTGTTTTCCCAATTGCTTCACAACTCACCAAATTTGCAAGTTCTTGTTCAGGATAAGGTGAGGACTGAGCAACATATACACTTGCACTTTAGTTCATCAATCTGAAACATACTCACCAAATTTGCAAGTTCTTGTCCTTGATAAGGTGAGGACTGAGTACCATATACACTTGCACTTTAGTTCATCAATCTGAAACTTTGAGTTCCTATTTTGTAGGAACTTGCGGGGAGGAGGATTGATGCCGATGACTTCATGTGGGAGAGACCTGAAAGTGTGCCTGAATGTTTTTCCTGACAACTTGAGGTAGTGAATATTTGGGGATTTGACGGGCAAGAATGGGTAGATGAGTTCATGGAATATGTATTGCAGAATGGGAAAGTTCTGAAGAGGTCAAGCTTGACAAAAAGTTGCTGAAGTACTAGACATAATGATAGGAAGAAAATGCAGGTATGAGGACTGGAACTAACGACTTCATATTTAACATAGTGCTTTCGAAATGTACTCGTATGGAAATATTTGAGGTCTCTGAATTCTAACAAAAATTAAGGATTGATTTATGGACATTGTTTAGTTATTCATGCTTTTGAATTGCTTCCCAAATCTCAATAAGCTTTCTTCTTCATTCTATTGGATGTGAAACTGATTCACTTTGGAGGTAAGTTTTGGATAAGAAACAGATCAAGCTGTCTGAGATATTTAGTACCATAATCATGTCTTTGGTAAGACTTACGAAGATGAAAACATTATTATTATGCCAAATACAACACAAACAAAACACTCCTCACACTGCCTGTACATATGAAGCTAATTAAGTTCTTGCCCCCTGCCATGTCTCTTTGACCTCTTCCCAACCCTCCCATGCTTCTTCTTTCCCTCAACCATTCTCACGAACCATTTTGGCCAACGAGTTGTAAGCCCAAGATACCCCATAGATAGACCAAACACAATTCCACATCCGTACCCTACAAAAGCGCCTTCCCAACTGAATCCTCTCGAAGAATCTTTGTTCTCAAAAGCAACTGATGGTGGTTCTTTATTTTGCCCGCACCCTTTCGACAATGGAAGCCTACATAGCGCCAAGTTGTCCATGTACGAATCATTTCCAAAGGTATCGAATTGCTTACCCCTAGGTACTGGCCCGTCAAGGCGGTTGTGTGAAAGGTTTAGGACTGCAAGGAACGTCAAGTCTGTCAATTCTGTAGGAATCTGCCCGTTGAGCTCATTGGAAGAGAGATCTAACCATTCAAGACTGGTCATAGCTCCAATAGATGAAGGAATGTGACCGGTCAACAAATTATGAGACAAGTTGAGACCTTTTAACGAAATGAGTTTCCCAATAACTTCTGGAATGTGCCCTTCAAATCTGTTGCTTGAGAGGTCAATAACTGCAAATGTGGTCATGATCTTCTCGTATTCCCTATCAAACCCTTTGACTCTGATCACCGTCGAATAGAATAGTTCAAATGAGGTCCATAGATACACATACCTATTTCCATTGATTATCCTCGTTGGTGAATGATAAAAATCATGGTAGTCACTTGAGGACAGCTTCGTATATTGGCCAACATCTCCAAACTCTTCACCCATTTTGGTTGTCAAGTTTAGATTTCTGATCAGTGTAATGGGTAACCGACCAGTAAAACTATTGTTGGAGAGGTCCAAAATTCTTAACATGGGAAATAGAAGCTTGGTCTTGAAACCATTTAAGGAACCAAAAAGTTTATTGGATCGTAGAGCAAAGATTTCCAATACTGAGAGAGTCTCTAACCAATGAGGGAATGTGTCTTCAATCATGTTGTGGCCCAAATCCAAGAACTGCAACTGCTGACAATATACCAATGATCGCGGTACCTTCCCTTCCAATCTGTTTCCTCTGAGTACAAGACTGTTCAATCTGTTGTGCTCTGCAAATGTGTCTGGAATGACTCCATCTAAGTTGTTCATCCCCAAATTCAACACAGAGAGGCCTTTGAGCCTTCCAAGACATTGTGGTATCAAACCAGTAACTTGGTTGTGTGACAAGTCAATGATAATGGCATTGGAACTTAGATTACAAAAAGCAGAAGAAATCTCTCCAAATAAATTGTTGTCAGAGACAGAGAAAATCTGTGTGGTTGTGGGTGGAATGGGTAGGGGTCCTTGAAGCAAGTTAGAATGAAAATCGACGAATTCAATGTTTTCCCAATGAAGTTGATGACCAACACTTGTTAACAGGTTCACAGAAAGATCAATGACAGACAAAGTATACTTTCCCACATTAGACATCCATTCTGGGATTGGACCTTGGATGTTGTTATTGGAAATATTTAGAAATGACAAGTTTGTGAGTGCTTTTATAAAGGTAGGGAATTGACTAAGGTTGCAACAAGACAAACTTAAATATTTAACACTGGGTAAGGAATAAGTAAGATTAGTGTGGGTGGAGGGGGACGAGGAGATGTTGTTATTGGAAAGGTCAAGGCTATAGAGTTTGTTGAGGTTCAAGAACACATCAAAATCTAGAGAGTCAGTGAGATTGTTATTGGACAGATCAAGATCAGTAAGATCTACAGATTTGAAGGGTGAGGTTGAGATATGGCCATGTAACTTATTGTTGGATAGATCTACATTGATCAAGGATGGAAGAGCAAACAAGTAAGATGGCAGTAGACCCTCTAATTTATTGTATCGCATATCCAAAGAAGCCAAATGAGTCAGGTTGGAAAAGTAAGTTGGAATCGGGCCACTCAAATTGTTGTTTCCAAGATCAAGACTAATGAGATCAATACTTAATGATGGTGGAATGGGACCCCTCAAATGGTTGGATCCAAGATTAAGCAAAATGAGTTTAGTGAGATTACCAAATGATGGTGGAATTGGTCCACTGATACCGCAACCATGGATATCCAGATACCTCAAAGATATGAGATAATTTCCAACAAAATCAAGAAAACCCATTAATGCTGACAAGTCAATTCCAACGAGGCCCAAAGCAGTGAGGTTATGATTGGAGTTGAAGTACGGAAAACAAATGACTGGGTTGAAATTATTAAATGATAGATCAAGCTCTTGGAGGTTTGGAAGGAGAAAAAAATTATCTGGGAATTGGCCTTGCAGTAGACAATTACCTAGATAGAGAGAAGTGAGAGAAGAAGAGAGATTCATCAAAGAAGAAGCATCTACCAAAGATAAGTCCGAGCTATAGAGATCAAGAACCTTCAAGTGGGTAAGGTTCTGAGCAATGTTCTTCAGAACTCCATCTGATTCAACTATAAGATCATTTAAAGACAGGTCAAGAAAAACAAGATTTGAGAGGTAGGATATTTCAGATGGGATATTTCCAGTAAACAAACAGTCAGAGAGACCAAGAGAAACAAGATTTGAGAGGTGGGATATTTCAGATGGAATAATGCCACTAAAACGAGACCGTGTCAGAATGAGATGAGTCAGGGATGACCCAAACTTAAAAACAAACTGTGATGACAGTTTAGAACCTCTAAAGTTATTATAAGCAAGGTTGAGCCTCTGGAGATAAGGAGCAATGTGGGAGGAGAAGATACTGTTGTTTAAATGGATGATACCTTCAAGCTAGCTGCAACTAAGGTCCAATCCAATCACGCGACCAGTCTCAGCATCGCACGTGACACCATCCCATGAGGTGCAACAATCTGTACTCTCGTTCCACGACTCTGTCTTTGGATAAGATTCATATGATTCATAACAATAAGCAGAAGCAGAGGGTTTGATGATAAGGTTGGATTTGAATCCGAACAATGCAAGACATTGCTGTGGGTGAGAGCTAGCAACAGAAGGTGCTGAAGAAGTAAGCTGAGAATTAAAGGAAAGAAGCAGCACAAGAAAGCAAAACACGTGGGTTTGGAGGAGGATCTTAGGACTCCCCATCACTTAGGACTTGTGGAGGTAGTAGATTTTGAAGTTGGAGTGCTAGAAATGTGAATGTATGTATGTGTATATATAAGCTCTCAAGCTTCACTAGCTATAACCAATGTAGAGAAAATAATTAATTAATAAGCGCATTGAAACTTCTACCCATCAGTTTGAGTTTTTGGGTTGGATAGAGTTTTGAAATGGTATCAGAACTAATTGGGTTTGGCCCATGGTCAGTTTGTCACCTCTACTTCCTCATCATCACTTTGTAGAAAATCGTTCGGTATGAATATGTTAGATACCTCTTACTCAATTGGTAAAAGAGTATCTCTCTCCAAAAAAAAACATGTTTTGTTTTACCACCGCACAAAGCCCCATTTTTTGTTGCTAATGAAGAAGATATTTTCTGAAATTGTCCATACAAAAACTCAGAATTATTGATACGAGCCTTTTCCACAACAAAAAGGAATATGCAGATGTTTAGTCCTGCTATGACTTTGGATTCGATTTCATTAAAGGTTTCGTTTTCATCCTACACGTGCGGGACAGTGTTGAAGTGTATCACACGTCAAAAATATGTAAAAAAAAAATTGATTAATAAGTATATTAAAACCTCCCCCTATCAACTTAAGCTCTTGGGTTAAATAGAGCTGAAAGTGAACACAAGGACCTCTTTGCCTTGGCATCACTTGGAAATGTCCATAAAATAAATTACTTGATATGTTAGTTGGGGACGGCAAGTTTTTTGTCATTTTGGTTTTGGTTTTGTACAATTTGTCAAAGTGAATAATATTGATTAGTACAACCACTATTTTGCAAATAAATAAACAATCACTTGTTGTGACCAAATAATTTTTAAATACACAAATGGATGAAATTAGAGTAAATTAAGACTCATTCTTGTGCCAAAATTTTCAAAGATAGTTTAAACTAATATATACTCAAGTTTTGTGTTGTCTTGTGCGCCCCATGCTTTGTGCCTTGACCCATTAGCATCTATTTGTCACATTTTCTTCATTTTAAATTATAGTACAAGATTGAAAGCTGTGAGAAATTTCGTTTGGACCGACTCTGATGACATTAAAAAAAACTTACTGAGTAGACTTCATTCTTAATAATGATTAATGAGTTCTATTATACATAAAGATGATTCTGATGACATCAATCTTAATAATAATTAAGAATCAAATGATAAGGCTTTCATACTTGTATATAAGTTTTGAGATGATAAATTATTGAGTTGAGACTTAGGTGTTTTGTTCATGAGTAGTTTAGGAAAGTCCTAACGTGGAATCATAAAGTTTCCTAATGTCTATGAAAGGGAAATAAATAAATAAATAAAAACTCTTATCAATCTTATACATTTATACAGCGCTCTCAAAACAGAGAATGAGAACACAACTTATTATGCCACACAAAAGATAATATAACACAAAACAAAACATCTCTAACTCCTCACACACTTACATGAATAGTATATAGACTTAAGTTCTTCCTCTGCCGCTCCTCATATGTCCATTTACATGCTGTTTTCCTTCAACCATCTTCACGAACCGTTTGGGTGATCCACTTGAAACCATAAGATATTCCATACACAGACCGAATACAATTCCACATCCATATCCTGCATACGCACCTTCCCATTTGAAAGAATCGTTCTTCTCGAAAGAAGTTGATGGTACTTGTTGATTTGTCCAACACGCTTTAGACAATGGAAATCCACATAACCCCAGGTTCTCCTTGTAGGAATCATTTCCAAACGTATTGAATTGCTTTCCTTGAGGTATAAGTCCGTCAAGCTGGTTGCGTGAAAGATGTAACACTGCCAGAAAGGTCAGGTCTGTCAATTCTCCAGGAATTAGCCCAACAAGATTGTTGGACGAGAGATCTAACCATTCCAGACCAACTAGTTCTCCCATAGATGGAGGAATGTGCCCCGTCAAGAGGTTGTGCGATAGGTTGACACCGTTGAGTAACACAAGCTTCCCGATAACTTCTGGAATGTCTCCTTCAAATCTGTTGCTTGAAAAATCAATAGTTGTCAATGTGGTTAGAGCCTTCTCGTACTCTTTCATTGAACCTTTCATTGTGATAATCATTGAATAATAACCTGAACCAAAGGCCCTGCTATCAACACTTTCATACATGTTCCTCTTTGCATGCACATTCATCATTGCCTCTAGATTAGTAATCAATCTTGTGGGCAAGGGACCAGTCAAATTATTATCAGAAACATCAAGGACTCTTAGAGTGGAGAACACAAACTGGGACTCTAAACCATTTACCAAGCCAAAAAAATTATTGGATCTTAAAACAAGGACTTCTAGTGCTGGCAGAGTCTCCAACCAGTGAGAGAATATATCTTCAATCATGTTGTTGCCAACATCTAAAACCTTCAAGCTCTGGCAATATAACAAAGACCTTGACAACCTCCCAATCAACTGGTTTTCATTGAAGTTCAGATATTCCAAACCATTGGCCTCCATGAACATGTTAGGAATGGCTCCATGTAAGTTGTTTGTCCCCAGGTTCAACCCAGAAAGCCATTTCAACTCTCCAAGACATTGTGGAATCAAACCAACAAATTGATTGTGTGACAAGTCCAAATCTTCAAGGTGAAATTTACAAATCAAAGAAGAAATCTGTCCAGATAGATTGTTTTTAGAGACTGAGAAAAAATAGATGGTTGTTGGTGGAATGGGAAGGGGTCCTTGAAGAAGATTGGAGTGGATATCAAAATACTTAATACCTTCCCACTGAATCTGGCCCATACTTGTAATGTAATTGCTAGAGAGATCAATATCATACAGAGTATATTTTCCAACATCAGACATCCATTCAGGATTCGGACCTTGGATTTTGTTATCAGAAAGATCTAGATGGGTCAAGTTAGTAAGTGCTTTTAAGAAAGTTGGGAGTTGTGTGAGGTTACAAGAAGCCAAATCTAAATAACTAAAACTAGGCAAGGAATAAGTGAGATTGGATGTGGTAGAGGTTGATGAACAAAGGTTGTTGTTATAAGAAAGGCTGAGGAATTTGAGCTTCTTGTTGGAGATGGAGGCTGGGATTTGACCATGTAGCTTGTTGTCATTTAGATAAAGTATCTCCAAGGACGGAAAATCAAACAAGCAAGAATGTAATGGACCGACGATATGATTATTTCCTAAATCCAAAACACTCAACTCAGTCAAGTTGCAAAAAGAAATTGGAATTGGACCATTGAGATGGTTCCCAGACAGAGCAAGATACCTCAACGATCTATGATTTCCAACAAAATCAAGAAAGCCAATTGATGCCGAAGTTGAGAAGTTAGTATCAGTTATATTCAAGTACCTGAGATTAGTGGGAGTGGTGGAGTTGGTGGAGTTGAAGTAAGGAAGAGAAGTGATGGGTTTGAAGTTGTTGCTCGATAAATCGAGCTCTTGAAGGTTAGGGAGGAGAAGAAAACTAGCTGGGAATTGCCACACGTACAATCCCTCACCCCTTCCAATTGCCACAACCGGTGATGAATACATTTGATCATAGTCTTTTGATGAGAGCTTCATATACTGGCCACCATTTTCAAGCTTTCCACCCATTTTGGCCCTTGGATATAGAAATTTGATCAGCTTGTTGGGAATCGACCAGTAAAATTGTTGTTGGAGAGGTCCAAGATTCTTAAATTTGGAATGAAAAACTTGCCCTTGAAACCAGTTAGCGAACCAAAAAACTTATTGGACCGTAAAACAAGGATTTCCAAAACTGGGAGTGTCCCTAACAAATGAGGGAATGTGTCTTCAATCATATTGTTGCTCACATCCAAGAACTGCAAGCTCCGACAATGTACCAACGATCGTGGTAACTTTCCTCTCAACTTGTTTCCTCTGAGAACAAGAGAATTCAATGTATTGCGCTTTGCAAATGTGTCTGGAATGACTCCATCTAAGTTGTTCATCCCCAGATTCAACATGGAGAGCCCTTTGAGCCTTCCAAGACATTGTGGTATCGAACCAGTGAACCAGGATACCTACCGTCGATCATGAGACACCAACCAAAATTCTTTATGTAGTGTAGAACTTTTCGTACGGTCCCCTCACCATTTTCTGTTATGAAAACCATCTTTGAAGAAAAAGATGGCATGTTGAATCCTTTTCCAATGCTGGTTTAAGATTCTCCTCTCATACATCTCTATCCTTAATGTTGTACCTATAAGCACATCTTACCCATACGCTTTCCTAGTAAGGTTCCCAAAACCTACTAGGAATAATTACGCCCGTAATGAAGAAAGGACGCCCGTAAGAAGCAACGTCCAGATCAATTCACAGGACTAATAGGCACGGAGAAGAGACGGGCGCCGAGACGCCCGTAAGACCACTATTACCGGCGTAATTACGCCGGTAACGCTCTCAGAATAGGAAATTTCCTCTTTTGCTCCTGCGATTTCAAGAGCTAAAAGGGGGAAAATAGGGCATAAGTCATTATC
>JAYMSW010000568.1:0-21309 GCA_036897725.1 Erodium texanum | reverse complement strand
CGGAGGGCGGGGCCGACCTGCCACGACAGGAGGTCCGGAAGGTTAGTGAGCAGTGTGCTCCGGGTGCTTGAGGTCCGCTCTAAAGTGGTTGATTGGTTTTGGTGTATAGTGCTATTAGTTTAGCGTATTTAGGTAGTTTGTGTAGATTAGCAGTGTTTTCTGACCAGACTAGGCTGGTAATAGTGCCGATCTAGGTTGGTTTTGGTGCATACTCGACTGGACTTAGTGTCAACCATGTGGTTGGTTGTTAGTGCTAGACATGTGGTTGGTTGTTAGTGCCAGCTATGGTCGGTTGTAGTTATCAGCTTTCGGCTGAGTTGTTAGGCCTTCGATTGTCATAGTGAGGGCTTTCTGCCTTGCCCGATTATGTATATCAATTGTGATATATAAAATCGACAAGGATCGAGTTAAAAAAATATTTATTTTAAAAATACTTTTTTTCATTAAAACAGAGTTTTCTCCATTAAAAAAAATACGTTCAACATCTCATAAATCAATAAACATGTCACTCAAGATCCAAAACCAACACAAACATCCCCCAAAAAATATATTTACACAAAAGAAAAAAAAAATAGCATTTAGTTTCTTTCACTAGTCTCTGTCTAGTGGG
Source organism: Erodium texanum (assembly GCA_036897725.1). NCBI lineage: Eukaryota > Viridiplantae > Streptophyta > Magnoliopsida > Geraniales > Geraniaceae > Erodium > Erodium texanum. The sequence goes on along the minus strand of JAYMSW010000568.1, from coordinate 20,699 downwards.
CTTGGGCTTGGGCCTGATGAAGCTGTGATTGAGCATGTGAAAACGGAAACAACAACCTCGGTTGTTTAGCAATCGACAACGGTACTGAAGAAGATTTGGTAGCGGTGGTTCCGGCGGCCATGGTGGCGGAGGTGGTGGCTACGCGCTCACAAGAGGGGCACATGGTGAGAGTGGTGGGAGGAAGCTGCATGAAGAAAGGCTTTGAGGACTTGAGAGCTCTCAATTCGTTGAGCTCCTTCTGCAACTTTCTGTTCTCTTCCGTCAACTTCTCGCAACACTTCTTCAAGTACTCGCAATCCGTCTCCGTCTGCTTCAACTTTGTCCTGATATCGATCACCAATTTATATTTAATTAGCTGTATTTGTAAAGATACAAAGCACATTTAAGACATCTTTATGTACATGTGACTCTTAGTGTAAAACTAAAATGGAGGGTATTTTTTTACCGATTCGAGTTCGAATACTACAATTTTCAAAAATATATATTATTTTTTATCTATTTAATTATTTTTGAGGGATCGTTTTCTCCCTAATGTGCAGGAGTGAACTTCTATACATGAGTCATATATTAAGATTGGACATCTGCATATGAGCCCGAAGATCACAAAGTGGAGGTGGTCAAACTAGCTTAAGCAGATGGGTGGATATGCTTATTGAGCACTTTTTTTTTTATCGTAAAGAACCGAAATACAATATCGTAAGTATGAGGATTGAAATTTGGAACCAACAATCTCATACTTATTATATCACGCCTCTGTCACTTTACTCAAAAACTCTTGATTATAGTTATCAAACAATTAATTTCTCACATATTTTCGATATGAAATACACTTCAAAAAATAGTAATCCCCCTCCAGTTTTCGATCAATATCGATTCAAGACATATTTAACATACCTTGCTCTTCTATTCTGAAACCACACTTCTACTTGGCGAGGTCGAAGGTTCAACTGTTTTGCCAACACTAGCTTTTGCTTCTACATAAAAAACATTATTTCACAAACATGTTCATATGACATAATCGAGTTACATGTATGAGGTCAGATTTATACAAAGATCTAACTTTATTTATTAGACTTACGGGGTTGAGAGTGCTGTGTTCTTTGAAGCTTTCTTCAAGAAAAACAGATTGATCTTTAGTGAGCCTGAGTTTCTTCCGAGTCAACCCGTTGTCCTCATCGTCACTCAAAGCCCTAGAATAGTTCTCCAACTGATCCAAACCTCTCTTATTGCTTATGTTTCTCGCCCAAAATTCCACAGACAACGTTGTACTCGTGTCGGGGGACGACAGCGCCGCCCCATCCTCACTCTCCGCCGCCGATCTCGCCGTCGTTCCATCTGAAGAACCCATCTCCGGCATCACTGTTACACAAAAAAGTTTTAGTTTTTCTTATCGAACTCGAAAAACCCCATCAAAACTCTTATATTCTAAACTCGAAAAGAACTAAAAGTTTTAATTTTTCTGATCAAACATGAAAAACCCATATCTTGGAAACTCCAAACGAATTAAAAGTTCTAATTTTTCTTACCAAACATGAAAAACCCATCAAAACTCATATCTTTGGAAACTCGAAAAGAACTAAAAGTTTTAATTTTTCTTATCAAACACGAAAAACCCATCAAAACCCACATCTTCGAAACTCAAGAACTATATATTCTTACATTTTTTCTCGGTCAGCCGTGGAAGGATCAGGAGCTGCGAAGATGGCTGGTGGGCCCGAGGGACAGGAGAGAAAGGTAGAAGATCGAGCTGAACCGGTGGATCTTGATCGTCTGATCTATTTTGATCAGCTGCTTTTGATGATGATCTTCCGGTTCCCAATCCCATGCAAAACCCTAGATCCAAGCTTAAAGCTAGATCCATATCTGTGTCTTGACAAGGTATAGAAGAAGAGGTTGGAGAGGACTATGTAAATGAAAGAGAGTAAGAGACGACGAGTCCTTTTTATTGGATCGGTTTGGAGGGTATTTTGGTAAAAGATTGACCGACAAATCCTTGTTGGCAAACGCACGTGAGTCTATTTTATTGTACCGTGTCGAGAAATACTTTTGTTTTTGTCTACATTTTTGTCCTCTACTCATCAAATATATTTAAGTGCTAATCATCATTTGATGGGTTGAAATTGAAACAGTTGGTTTGATGGCATGACCTGACCTTTATCGTGCTATTGCGAATAGATAAGACCCACATCATGATGAAGACGATGATGATCTGAGGGATTATGGTTGAGATTTTAATTGGTTGATTTAAATATCATTTTGAGCCACCCAAAACATGATTATATATGCTTTAATTAACGACAGCCAAACAAGACCCGCATAATGTGACCCATGTTTGTTGTTTGTATTGACCTTGTAAACCCCAACTCAAAAAAGAAACTTAGAGATAATCTTAAACCTCTGAGCGAGCAAGTGAAGTTGATGACGGATAAAAAAACTTATGTATTAAATATGAAGTCGTTGATTTCGATCTTTAAAATTCTAACAAAAAATACTTCAAAAAGATATTCCTATTCTTTTCGTAAACAACAATGGTTTTGGTGTCCTTTGAGCCAACGGTTCTTGAATTGACCCTTGGTTTTATGTTCGAAAGTATCCAATGAGCCATCATTTGACTTGTATGATCTTCAAAAATCGGTGGTCCAAAACCAACGGTAGTAACAATTTAAAATTTTAACTTTCTATGTTTTAATTGAGAACATAAAAGAATGTACATCAAACTAAATTATCAGAGTAGACATGCTTTAGTGATTCATTAACGTGGTGGAAGATCCTAATCATTTCTACATCGCCGTTTCATCAAGTATAATATTAACGTGGTCTTCGTTTTGATTTGGTCCTCACCAACCGTTTGTGATCTTGGACGGTATAGATGAGTGACATTAATGAGGTTTTTTTTAAGAAGTAATTAACAAAATCTCTAAGGCAACGCTAACGCAATTGTGATACTAGCTCCACTATGTAATACCAAATAGAATCTGAGCGTAGCGGCGGCACTGATACCAGATCAAAATAAGTTCGATAGAACAATACTATGACGTAGTGCTAACAATATATTTATTATTGTTTATTTAAATAACAAAAATTAAAAAAAGGTGTAGAGAGAGAAAGAAAGAAGGGAGAGAGCCAACGAGAGAAAAGATGGGAAGTGCGTCTGGTCTCTTAGTCTGCGTGAGCTAGCATAGCTCACCGTGGAGTGTTGGTGATAACCTAACATCGGTGTTAGGCGATGGTAATACAGCTTTGACATCGGTGATACAACAATAACGCTGATCATCAAAATTGCGTTAACCTCGCTTTAAAAGAATATTCATTATCAAAGTCAATAATTAGATTTAGTGAAAATAAATAAATAAATAGTTTATAAGTGGTGGAAAATAATTTGTGGTGTTTGTTTCTTGGGAAAAAGGAAACCCAAAAACAGGGCTTGATTTAGGGCATCTTGTCCTCTCCAAGTCAAAACCTATTTACATTATAATTGTTAATAATTATTTGTATTAGTTTGTGAGATGTAGACATCATCAATGGCTTTAATGTGGATGAGATGAGTGAGTGTGAAAAGAAATGAGTGATGATTAATTATGGGTAATGATCAGTTAGGTAATTAATTAATAGGTGATGATGATGAGACAGATGGGCATGCAATGGAAGAATCTTGTCTGGGAGACATCATGATGGTGCCATTGCCATGCTATGTTTCATCATCATCATCATATCCTCAACCTGGGATGCTCTGTTCCCATATGGTCACACAAGAACACACAATCCTATGATGAATGTAATCGTCATGATGATGATGATACACCAACAATGTTATTGATGTATACAAGACATGACTTGATGAAGCTCAATTCGTGTAATAATTGAAGCATTGAATGAAACTACAAGAGATGATATCATGATGACATGTATGTTGCATTTTGTAACTTATAATTTATATTTTCAGTTAGATTTAATCAAAAAGATACACAAATTCATGGAAGGATGACAAAATGATTCAAACTTGACGGAGGAAATGACGTCTTTACCCGATTAAAATCATGTTGATATGAAGCAGATTACTGATTACAACTCACATCGAATAGATTTAAGAATAAAACCCAACCCGATGAAAAGTGACTTTTTGTTACTGTCATGTCCTAAAGAGGTGTTTGAGGCGTAAGACTTGAGACGAGTCAGCCGCCTCAGGTAGTTTGGTCGAGACGTACGCCTCGACAGTGCTGAGGTGAGGCGTTTTGCCTGAGGTGTACACGTGGATGCAGACCTTCGGTTAGGGCTATGGTCAAACTCCTTCAACTCGGTATATGTGGAAGTATCAGTGACAGAAGTCTCACCAAGAACAAGTATGTGTCCTATGATAAGACAATGTTTAGGTACACAGATACACAAGCAAGTTCTAATGAAGCACTAAAGATTTATTTATTTAAAAATTAAATAGAACAGATACAGGAAGCTAGCAAGGTTATGTACAGCAGCAACTGATATAATTACCTACTTTCCCACTCAACAAAGTCAAACCTCAGGACTCTGAAGGACAATCACCTTTCCTAAGGGTTTGGAACATTTACACTGGCCCTGTGTTATTCAACAGTTCAACTGAGGTGAACACACCAGAGAGATTGCGATCGAAGGCAATGATCTCTTGCAAGGTATCGGGGAAAGATCGTTACACAAAAGGAAAATAATCAGATGGAACAAACCTAGTGCAATCTTCGCCTTCTAGGCACACGAGAATCTCCACTGTCCATGTCGGAAACCCTGGAAGCATCGTTTCTTCTTCTGGAAGATGAAGTTGAAAGGGATACCATAGAATCGATTTCCACTGCTGTGTCCATTGTTTGACTTTCTGAGTTTATAACAGCTGCAATGCTCGAAACTGAATCCCTATCATCAACGGGAAGGGCCTGTTCATGAATCCTCCCAATAGGCGGGCTGCGGATATATGATTCAAATATCCTTTCAGTTGAACTCAATGAAGATGTAAATGAAGAATGTGCTGTGCCTCTATGTGGTTGTGATCTCCGAAACAACTCAGAATGAAAACGGTGAGTCCATGATGTTTCTGTGCCATTCAGAGTTAAATCCACAGTGTGATTTTGCTCTCTGTGAATTCCGGGAGAAGTGAAATTCCTGTTTAGCAATGGGCTTGTTCTTTCTGCTGTAACAGGGGTAATGTCAGCATCCTGCTGAGCAATCAGAATACGGCTTAAATCAATTCTGCTTCCAAGACGTCGAATCACCTCCTCCACAGGTAAAGCAAGTGCACTCCTCAGAATGGTTTGCCTCAAACTCTCAACTCGCTTTGCATGAGGTCTAACGGGGATTTTAAGATCAGAGTCGTCCTCTGGTTCATGTGTATTGCTCCCCTGACCATAAATCGGGGTCAAATTCTTAACAGTCACCTCCCCTTTGCATACCGGACATTCTTTGGCATCCGAGAACACATGCAACCAACGGTAAATGCACGGCCAACAAAACAAGTGACCGCAAGAAGTCACAACAGGATCCTTAGCCAAGTCGAAACAGATATTGCAGTTGAAAAAGCCCCCTTCATCGCCACTACCCTTCTCCGCATCAACCTTCTTGTCAGAATCATTGCCTTCCAAGAAACCATTGTTGTTTTCACATGCTTTAGATACATCAACTACCCGTTCTTCTGCTGCAACACTACCTTCACCAGCATGTAGCGAACCCCCACTACCAGAGTTAGCAATCAACTGATTCAACTCCATTGATATGTTCCGAGTTTCAGGTGGAATGTGCAATTGTCTCCAGCTCCACCTCTGTTGTCTGACCCTAAGCCTCACAGCTTCTCTTATTGTCTGCGCAGTTTCATCCATTAATTCCTCTAAGCTCACAGTTTCACTAGGTATTGACCCCGATCCCAGCTCTGGCTCTACCACAGAGATAGGACCCAGATTCAAATCCAGGTTCATAGTGTCAGATGACTCATCACCCATCACAAATTGAAAAATGAAAACCAAAAAACCTAACTTTAGTCACACAATCGAGCTAAACCCAGATCAGGAAAAGTCCAATTCGATTGCACCACAAATACCCCAAAATCGCACAACCCCTTAATCAAGAGCTGCAGTAGACACAGGTCATCAAGACGATGACTTTCACATCTAGGGTTCTCAGGTACCGGTTGGAAGGGTGAAAATCTAGAGCTTCCCAGAAATTACAATACAAAATTGAAGACAGAAAAAGAAAAACGAAGACCTGTAGCTCCAACGAAACCCCGAGGATCATCCATGGTTTCTGAGTTGCGATATCGCGAGCTCGGTTTCAGCTCGCTCCTCATCCGAGTCAGCCCGAGATGAATCGCCACAATTATAGAGCATACGAATCTCTTCTTCGGCCAGAGATCGAAGCTGGAGAGAGAAATCGAAAGAGAGGTGTGAGATAGATATCGGATCCGAGACACGAAGACTCGTGGGTGCGAGATAGAGAGACTCGCGAAGCTGTGTGAAATGAAATCAATTGAAGTCGCAGGCAGGAAGAGAGAGAGGTGTGATCCTCTGCGTTAGTGTTCAGGTGCGGACGCATTTTAGACCCATTCAACGGCTGTGATGCGTGGCCCCACTATTTTGTTAGGACGCCATTAGATTACTTATAGCCTATAGAACATAGTTGAGCCCATTGGGCTTGTTTCGTTCGGCCCATCCATACTTCACATTATTCATATTTCCATAAATAAGAACAATGGATATCAGGTCGTTGGTATAGTGTGACACGTCGGACGCGGTAGGGTCACAATGCTTACAAGTGTCGATGTTAACAAGAAAACAAGGTTATTGGCATCGTCTTCTCAGCACTGACGCCATTATGGTTTTTTAATTATTTTTTGTTTTAATATAAAAACAAAATACACAAAAATAAAAACCGCGCGTCACGTGTCGACAAGTCAGCGGGGATCTCGGATTCCATGCTGTTAGCATCGACTCCTTGCAGAGAGCAGGTGTTGAGATAGCGCTGACGTCAGTCCTTTTACACTTGATACCAACACCGCGCAATCCTGGAGAAGATGCATCACCGGATGAGAAAGTGGATTTTATGCCGATAAAGATCTTATTGAAGAAGAAAATGTGAGTGAAGATGACGATCAATACGATACCTAGCTTAAAATAACAATCACATGCATATTAAAAACATTCACTTATTATCAACGTACGATTCCAAAATTAAAATAGACTGATACTGCAGTAGTGATAATTTAAATGAGGACTATAAAATTTTGGAGAATAAATAATATGACATTTGGAGACAATTTGTATAGCCTCACTCAAACGGTGAGAATGCTCTAAGAAATCGTCAAGAGCTGAAAAATATTGAGTTGTTCTTTTGTGTTCACCTTTACATGTTATTAAGGATTCGAACACATGAACATGTTATTTTAATTAAATTATAATGAGACCTTAATCTTGTGAAATTGACTACAATGACCTGATCGAGGAGGCTCTTTATGTATTAATCAAATTTATTTAATAAAATAGTGTATTAATACACATTTGGCACACACATATGCATTGAAGAATCAGTCTACACAATAATCCTAAGCACAGCAATAATTCAATTAGATTAGGACAACACAAATTCGGACCAAATCAACTTCACAATCTTCGGACATTAACTGCATATCCTATGTTCGAATCCCTAGTCTTTGGAGGATCTTTGTCTCACAAATGTTCCAAGAAATCAGCAGAACGAAAACAACTTCCACCAACTTGAACGCTTGGAACTTGTTGTCTGTAAGAACATTAAAACAAACACAATGATGTATATTCACAAATTTAGAGTTAAAACATATATGTTATATCCGGTCAAACTTTCACAGCTAAATAGTCAACCTTTTTAAAACAGAAACAATGATTAGATCTGAACTTACAATTTCTGATTTACTAGGTTGTTCTTTGATGCTTGCTGACCTGCCATTGAACTCATTACCTTCTCTCTTTTGGCTAAGCTCTTCCCAAACTTGAGTGCCTCCTCCGACCATGACCTTGTCTTCAAAGCCTTGCTTTTTACTACGGCTACGGGCTTGATCGAAATCTCGAACAATGTTAATCCTGTCTTCAGACACAGCATACCCGATCGTTTCCTTAACTTCATTCGCGTACGATTTCGATAGTTCTATAGAAAAATATGCATCACTGAATTGGAGGCTTGGAGATGTGAAGTCTTGATCTGAAGTTGCATTGCAATTATCTACTGCAATACCACATTTGATCTCCATTTTCTTTGCTGATGAAACCGCACACTCCAAATGGGTGTCGAATTCACATAAGTTGCACCTGTAGAGACTAAAACTGGTTAGTCTAATGGTTAAGCACTTGAACTTTAGTCATATAAATCAGAATTCGAGTCTCGGCAATAGTATATTTATTTTTTAATACTGTAATTTCCGTGTATTAAGTGTTGGTAAGTGTCAACCTTACTTATGTACAAGTAAGAGGGCACAACCACTTGACTTTTTTTTAATTACTATTAAGATTGATGTATCAAATGACTTGACCTACCTTTATTTCTCCCGTTCTCATTGGACTTCTCTCTCACACATTCTTGACCTCTCTCCCAACCTATGTTGAACCTTTCTTTCTCACACACTAATAAAATGGTGTTAAATAACTTTGATGAGCTCCTCTTTACATAAAGATAGCTCACAATTTTTTTTTTGGAATAAAGAGTATATTATTGCTCAAAAACTAGCGTCTGAAGACACTATAGACATATGTTTGGGTGACATTTGTGCCCCTCGTGTAGGTCTATATGAATAAGAGTAAATCAAGCTACACAATACTTAATCTTATTTGCAGAGCGTGGTGTAAAAACAATTGACGATTCTATTAAGGATGCTAACAGAGTCATGCAATCTAGAATCACACGTCCCAACTGAGATTGGAGTGGAGAGGAACTGGTTATCACCTGACAGACATTCTAGCAATCCGACTCAAAGATAACCTTACTAAGTTGTTGCTGCTTCACCCGTATCATTGCTTGACGGATCCCCAAAGCTTCTACATCTTAATAATAAACTAAGAAAGTCAAATGATAGTGTCTTCTTACTTTTACATAAGTAAGACCGACTCGTACTTATACTTGATACATCAAAAAAAAATTGTACCTGTAGAGCCACCCGTTGTAACTGGGCTTACTGCACAAGTCGCAAAACGAATCATAAGGTGGCGAGAACTCAAGGTCGAGGGGGTGAGCATGCGAGTGAGTCGAGATGGAAAGAGGCAGGGCCGAGCAAAGGATGTGATAATGGACTGCACACTCGGCACAAGTATAGTACAAGCCCGAGACTTGGTTCCCGCAGGCACTGCATGCAAAGGCGGGTTTCGTGGAGGGGTCTGTGGCCAAGAGGGTCAGCACGTGAGGCGCGTGCGCAGGATGTTGGGTCTTTCGGGGCACGTTGTAGCATAGTTGGTGTAGTGAAAATGTGCAGGTTGGGGTCGAGCATGTGTAGAAGTTGGTGTATGGTAATATTTTGTGCTTGCAGCCACTACATGTGGTGTTGGGTTTGGTTGTGGCTATGGCTTGTTTTAGGGGATGGTCATGGCTGACATGAGTGAACACGTGCTCATCATCATCGTCATCGGCACCATTATCGTGATCATGATCCATTTGTGTAGAGCTTCTTTTGGGAGAGATTGAGAACACCATAAAGTTGTGGTGGGTGGAATTATTAATACTTGTGCTTCGATATGTAGGAGACTGGGCTTGCCATTTGGATCCGCCGGCTTGAAATGTGAAAAAAAACAATGAGATGTTGAATTGTATGCATATTATTTAGTGGAATGATTCAAATGTGAATCCCATAGACATACTATTTAAGTTTCAGGGTGGACTGAAGCGTTTAACTTTATTAAGGTGTGAGTTTCACTATCAATTGATAAAGATGTTAAAAACTCTGTTTATAGGTGTAGCCCTCAAATGTTTCACAAATGGTAATGGGTCTGGCAAAAATTATCAGAGCTATATCCGATCCAAAAGCTCAAGTTGACTGATGGAGGTGTTAATATGCTTATCAAGTAGGGCTGGACTTCTATATGTAGGTCATAGCAAGACTGAACATCTGCATACGAACTGAAAGACCATAAAGTAGAGATGATAGACGGGATGTGGGCCGAACCAAGTTAGCTCTGATACTATGTTAAAACCCTATTGAATCCCAAAGCTCAAGTTCGGGTAGAAGCTTTAATATGCTTATCAACTAATAAGCACATTGAGGTCACATGTAGAAGAAATCCTACGTGTAGACAACACGTGATGAGGAATGTTGAGAATATAAACCTATATCAAAAAGAAATAAGAATAAATTATTATTTATAAATATTAAAAACACACCAATCAATAAAATTGACCTCTTAATTATGGAAGTCCGTTTTACACCTCCCTCTCATGCACATCAAAATATACAACTTTAAAGTACAATAAATAGATTCCTCAAAGTACTTATTGAGCAATGAATGCATCACATTTTTTGTTTTTAGTGGACTGATTCTGATGACCATCTCAAACTCAACAAGTTTGTAATAATTTGTGACTGAAACATAGATATCTTTCTTGGGAATCTTATACTTTTGATTCCAAATGCAAATGTCCTGTATGTTTGTTCTTGAGAGTCTTATGGAACCAATTTTAGGCCTCCAAACCAGGCAGCAACAAGCAATAGATTCATGCCAAGTTATTGTTTTCTGTCACATCTCTCTTCTTGTGGGCCATGGAGAATAAGAACAAATGGATATGAATGTGAATACCAAGACCATGTTCTTGTTGTGGCTTACCTTAAAAGATTGATTCCTTAATCATTAGAGAGCTGTAATGTAGGAGACTTATGGAAGTTTAGGGGTTGCAGCAAATTAGTAGAATATGTTTGTACATGGCAATACCATATTCCTCTAACAATTTAGTAAACAATTCGAGACATTGTGGACTTGAACCGTTATATCTATCATAGTATTTATCTCTGTAGTTGGAGTGAATTAGCAGAATAATGTTGTTAGAATATAAAACTGCAATTGAGCTTTCAACTACTAATTCTCTAATATGGTATCAGAACTGTTACCTCACGAATACCGATTCAAATCCCACTTGCTGCAAAAATAATAATTGTTTCTCCCTTTATCTTATTTGTCCCTAATGAGCTTCTTATTCTGTCTCGTTTCTGAAGCCCTTATCCCTGTTCTTATTGGGCTCATATCTCTTCCTAAATTTTACATCCAAAACCTGTAAACGGGCTTGTCCGTAAGGAAACGTGATAAAGCTATAATTGAGATTCCAACTACTGGTTCTCTAATAATACAAGTGGAACTAGTTGCAAATACATTTTCTTAGGTCGAGTCCTTGATTGAGTGGTATTATGGATAAAACATATAGAAATGTTTGTCACACAAGTCGTCACACCGGATCTACCACTCAATCAAGTTGGGTAATGGATATTGGGTGGTTAGTTGAGTCATTGTTGTTGTATAAATTTCTACATTTTGAGAGTACCGGAAAATTATTGATTGCGAGAGGATAGAGAAAATTAAGAGTTTTGTATAGACATGTTTGTCAAGTTTGAGCCATCGAAAAAAATTGAGTATGGGTACGTTGAATTGGATTGTTGATGTTGTTGAGATCCATGGTATCAAAGTCTGGTTTCTTACTAACATGGGTACGAATCTCACTATCTTCAGAATATTTATCATTTTTTTTTTAAGTGAGCCTCTTATTAAAAAACCAACTCAACTAAGTTGATATTTAAAAACCTAATTATGATTTTATATTCTAATAAATATATATCTCTGCAGTCCAACATAAGTAAGAAACTACTTCAGAGGAGCGGAGGCAACTTTGTAGCCTTGCCTATCTTCCCGTGTCTTCGGAAGCTTGAGTTTCTATTAATGAAAATTTTCTTTTTTACTACTAGAAATAAAATACTTGGAGTTAACTCTACAGTCAGGGCTGGCGTAAAATTTTATGCTGATACAATTTTTTTTTGTCTTAACGTCTAAAATCGATATAATTCACACCACGTGAAACTATTTGTTTCACTAAACCTTAACTGCCTCTCTTTCTCTCCCCTCTTTTGAGGTTCTCAATTTCCTATCCACAGTTAGACTTTGCTTTTATCTCTGTCGCCGTTGCCTGCAACGGACGTGTATAATTTTTACTCTTTTTCGATGGTCCGTCGTCGTTGGCTTTCTTTTCGTCAGCGGTTGCTTTTCATTATATTTGTTTCTTCATCTGAATCCGGAGAAGATGAGCGTAAACGTTGGTTCTGAGGAGTGTAAGGGCGGCGGAGTGTGTGACACGTGATCGTCAATAAGGTGTCAGCTTCGTCTGATATGGATACACAATTATTGCGTTGCTGATACACAATCATTGTGCTATTAGGTCTAGTTTTGTTGTAAGCAGTACGCGAGCCATGCTCATTAAGAAACTAATTGCAGGAATTTGTATTCCCACTAAATCTAGAGTTTGTGAGGATTATTGTATTATTTGTTTCAAAAAATGTTATATATTTTTTTATGAATAATATATAATATACGTGATAATTTTTTCAAAAAAAAATTGTTTGTTTTATTACGAAATCAGTTGGTTTTGATGGCACAGTTGACACAATCAATTTTTATTATATCATGAAGAGATGGAAAATGTATATGATTATTATTTAATGAAAATTGACTTTTTAAATATATTTTTTAGTTTTATAAACTATCTGTATGTATCATGTTGTTTGTCCATCTATACTTCATTTTTCTTTTTTAATAAAATTTGTCCATCTGTACTATAGAGTAAGCTAAATTTAACAAATATGAACAAACCGATATGAAAGGAGATTAAATAGCCAACGTACTGATCCTCGCTGAAGTTTTTTTTTTTGAACACAAATACGGTTACAAGTCTCAGTCTATTGTCCAAATAATGTATCACATTTGATACATCATACAATCACTTAAACGCCCGGGGCATACACCAAATCCAGCCTCTAGCAGGCCGAGATAACCAGAATGAGCTGGTATTAAACACCGACCTCATGCTGGCACACCGACTAGCAGAGACGGTATCAAAAGCCAGACGAAGCTGGCACAAGCACCTTAACTATTTCACAACTAAATTACAATAAACAACTAAAACGCCTAATCCGATACAACCACACTTGAGTGGGCTCACAGGACTTGTCATCTGGATCTCCTTTCCTTGGAAACTCGCGCCATTTTCCAAATCTGGACTACCCGAACCAGGTCTTCCACATCCTCCTAAGTTCAATTGAGCCGACGATGAACTGACAGCTTCCTCCCTCTACGGATGACGGCGGCAGAATTCGACACGCCTTGGTCTGTGGCACTTGACCTGCGATGTAAACACATCGGGCTCGGCTTTTGAAACAATCCAGTAGGTGGGTATAGGAGAAGCCATCCCCATCCGGATCCGGACTTGACCGAGCAACAACAAGTCGGATCCGACTTTGGCAAAAACAGAGGTCAGCCGACGATGAGGAGCATGAGGGTGAAACAGTCAGCCACTTGTCTCCAAGGCAGCAGAACTAGACGACTTCCGGGATTCCTCTACCGAAGTTGTTGCCGGATGTTGGGCACGACTACCGGGCTCAGTTCACTATTCCCAACCGGCATGGCTATCCCGGACACGACTCCCAAAGTGACAATAGCGCTCCGACGGCCCCGGATTGGCGACGACGACACCTTGACGGCCGGTATCACGGTGTCCTCCGAGAGAGAAAAGGAGTGGGAAAGTCGCCGACTGTTCCTTGCGTTTATCGGCCAGAACCGCTTACGGGAAAATCAACGACCTGACGTCGGAAGGAGGCCGGAAAAAGGAAAGGGCCGGAAAAGGGAAAAGAAAAAAGAAAGGGGAGAGAGCCCCGGCCACTCTCCCCCCACCGGCGTCGACGGTAAGCTACGGGTTTAACTTGCATATAAGGTTTCGGTGATATGGATGTTTTTAGTACTAGCTATTTAATTTTAATAAATTATATCAAACCGAAAAACAAAAATACTATAATGATCTCAACAAAAGTACTCGCTAGGTAACTTTTCGACCTTTAACTTGAAAAGTTTCGTAAAATTGTAAAGCTCTTAGTTACTTTCGATTCAATTTGATATCTTACGGATCAAAATTGGTGTTCGTATAAAGATCAGTTATGGTCATTTAAATATCTGCGACGTTGTGAGCTTCTTCTTTTTTACCTCAAAACACTCATTTTTAGTGCAAACTCCTATAACACTTTCCAATAGACCCGATATAATAATATATTTTAGCAAATACTTGTAATAAAATACATTAAAAATAAAAATGTTCAATTGAAAAAACTTTCAAAAAATAATATAACAAGAAATATTTTTGAAAGAAGTTCGAGTATTTTTGTATGAAAAATTCCATCGTGTTGTTGATATGAAAGATATTATTATAGGGTGTATTTACATAGATTTTCATTTTCTAACTGTGGTTCCATTTAGCATCAAAAACGCACCCCACAACGAGTTTGTGTTATTAAAAATACACCATGTATTATCACTTTTTCACTGATTATTTTATTAAACCATGTTATTTTTGTACAAAAAGACTAAAGTGCCCCTCTTTGAATTTCAAGTTTCCGAAAAAATTTCATTAAACACGATTTTTTTCTGACGATTTAGATGGACCTGAGTGAACTCGATAAACATAGTGGCTTGATTTTTATTTTTTGGGTTTTTTTTTTGCATTTTTTAAAATTTTATATTGAATGGGTATTTCTGGTATTTTTAACAAAAATAACAGGTTTTGATAAAAGAAAAACGGTGAAGGTGCGTTTTTGATACTAAATGGAACCACAGTTAGAAAATGAAAATCTGTGTAAATACACAGTGTGTTTTTGAGGTTATCCTTATAATCTCGTATCTAACGAGATGAAATAATTCTTACTAATTATTATAAGTATTGTCGAAGTTAAGTTATTCGTGAGAATGAATTAAGTTTTTTCCTTTAGTTCTAATTAGTTTACTTGGCCATTTTCATTCTTTTTTTTAAAACCATTTTCATTCCTCTTTTATTTGAATGCGCAACTAGATTATTGGCTTGATTTAATTGGCGTACCGTTTAATTAAATTGATTCTGTCTCTGTTAGTTATAACGAATTCTACTAAAAGATTATTTCCAGCCGTAAATATCATAAGACCAGTTTATAAAGTCGGATGCGTGGCAATTTGTTAAATGCCAGTAATATATATTGAGAATATATTGTCCATAAACATTACCAATTAAATCGTTTTTAATCATTTTTTTATATAAAAAAATGATGTATTGTAGTCATTTAACCACCTAATCAATTTAAATTTAGTGTTCAAAATAATTACATAAATTTCTATGTGTATAAATATTAGTTTGTATTTTTAAGACTCTTTAAAAACTATATAAATATGAAATATATTCTCTCTCTTATAAACATCCGGATTCGTTCCTACTTGTAGAGGAATGGTCGCTAAGGCAAAATACAGAGTATCATAGATTAACTATAGTCTATTTAAGAAAAGTGAGCAGATGTTTTTTTAAAAAAAAAAAAAATGATTACCACATATTTTATATATTATGAAGGGACATATATAATTATTTTTGAAACAATCAATACAATAATCCTTATAAATCTAAACACGATGAGTAGATGTTATTTGTTTTTTTATTTGTTTTTAAAAATGAAATACACCCTCTCATTTTACAATCGAAAATGTTGTTCATTACATATTTATTCTAAAAGTCAACAAACTTTTAACTGAATAACATACCTCTAACTTTATGTTGAATTGTATCATTAGAATCTCGGAAAGATATGGTATATCTTATAAAATCCGTTGATCAATTTTGTAGTACATAAATAAATGTTAGGCTACGTACAACTGGAATATTTAGTGCACCATGTGCAGTGCCTGTGGTTTCAATTTAATCGAAATATTAAACAATTTCAGTTCCGACATCTCCGTGTAACATGAAAGGCAACGAACAAATGATCGGCTGTAATAAGGAATACAACGTGCGTCAATCGTCCAACCCAAACTAAACAAAATCCGAGACTTACTTAACTTCATAAATAAACTAATCATTACGTGACTAAATCTTGTCTATCTAACTGATCAAGCATTTGAACTTGGATCTATGAGACTAGGGTTCGAGTATCTTGTACATAATTATGTCTTGGGTTATCCATGAGTTGTTGTTATTAGTATCGAAGTCTGTCTCTCTATTTGGTAGTACGCGAGCTATGCTCTAGAATGTACTGGCCTCAAGAGTCTATAATCTTGATATAATATGCGATTATTGAATAATATAGGGAAAACTATATAAAACGTCGGTGAATTAACTCATCTTTTTGGAAAGTAACGGTGTTTTTAGGTCATTAGCCAAAACTAACGGTGAACATATTTTCCGTCTGCAAACTGACTAATACTGTTAGTTTTTTCAAATGACCATTGTACCCCCCGTTAAGGATAGAGTTTTAGGGTTTGTTTTAGGGAGATGGTAGTTTTAAAGTTCACATTTGGCGAGAAGGTAGTGTAGGGCTCATTATTTAAGGTTTGAATAGTTTAAGGTTTACTTTCGGAGATGGTACTTTAGAGATTTCAAAAAATATTTGCCTGAAAACTGTCAAATTTAACGGATTACAAACGGAAAAATTCTTCACCGATATATTTTATTGACCACCTAAAATAACTTATACTCTTTGAACATATATATTTCGACACCATTGAAAAATGAACTTAACCCTAACATATATATATATATATATATAATATTTCAAACAAAACAAAAACTAATCGTTACATGTGTTCCAAACCCCGCAACTGCGGACTCATTTTCAGACACATTAATTGATAACAAGTCAAGCAAGGGCCATGTGCACCAAATTAGCGACTTTTGTTTCAGTCTCAACAATAAACAAGTAATCACGCATTGTGCATGGTAGGTTATAACTTGATACTGATTCAGATTTTATGGATAGACCCTTCATTTTAATTCCAATTTTTTTTTACATCAGAAATCTCCTGTATATACTGTTCTACTTTTTAGGGATTAACAACTCTTTAGTTTTTTTGATGGATTTAAGCTGGCCACTCAAAACATATCGGGTTCTGATTTAAAATTATAGTAGAAGATTTTTTTTTAAATAGTTATTAAAACTTCAAAACTAACAAGCTTTATGTACGAAACATTTTATTTCATAAGTGAAAAACTTATTAGGATGTGGTCGGTCTATACATCAAATTGGAGCTGTGTTTAAGTTTGGATAACTCAAACTAAAAACAGGAAAAATCATTTTTAAGTTTTTTATTTTTCAAACATATATTAAATTGTGAGTGTGTTATAATTTAGATATAAAAATTAGGTTGAACAAATTTGAGTGGTTAAGTCAAATTACTATTAAATTGATTTACCAATGCAGACCCAAACACGTAGGATTCAGTGAGATTAATATGTAGCTAAACATCGGTATTGAAGAAAAATGAGGCTAGTGGGTCAACACCTTACTGCTGACGTTAACAGTTTATTTAATAATTTTTATTAAATAAAAAAATAAAAATCACATCAAATAAGCCGGCGCTAACTCAACGTGTTCCTTGATTTTTGCACCGTTAACATAAAATCCTCACTTAGAAACGATATTAACTCAGCACTAGTGCCAACAAATACTACTGTATCGATAAGACCAATGCCAATACGATAACACTAGTCCGCAATAGTGCACGAACATTGCCGGCAAGCTTCACTAGTTTTCTCTCCTCCATTCGTTCATTGACATGTGCCCCACTTAGATTTAAAAAAAGATGACTAAAATTGTCCCAGACATATCGTGGACAGGGGCTATACCATTGTAGAAGAAAACCCATAAAAATACAAACATTAACTCTTAACTCATAAATAACATCACTAAGGTGTTAGTTATCATTATAGTTGTGTGACCCTCATTTATTTAAAGTGAATGGCCCAGTCACAATGTTGTATAAATGTATTCCAATAAACATGAAAATGTATTATTGGAAAATCCTATTGTTTTCTTTGTGAAGGGTCCAATAACAAAGCGTGTGTTGAATGTCCATCATCCACTTGGTTTATATATTCCATACATACTCACATCCACGTCCCTTTTATTTTACGCTTTATCCCTTTTCTTCTCTCCTCCCCTCCCAAGTCTTAACCAAATCAAAATGACCTATATACCTCCTTTTCGTTATTGTTCTTGAACAAAAATGGCAACCCATCCTAACCCTCATCCCATTCCTCTTCTCTTCTACCCCCTCCTCCTCTACAACCCTAATTAATTGATATACATGGGGGCCTCTCTTTCTGGGTTTGCTGCAGAGGAAAGAACCGGTCTCGGAGACATACCGGAGGCATGCGTGTCGTCGATCCTCATGAACCTCGACCCGCCCGAGATCTGCAAGCTGGCTCAGCTTAACCTGGCCTTTCACGGCGCTTCCTCCGCCGACTTCATATGGGAGTCCAAGCTTCCTTCCAATTACAAGTTTCTTCTCACCAAGATCTTCCATCAACACGATCATCATCTTCTTCACAAGAAACACGTTTATGCCACGCTCTGCCGACCCAATCCTTTCGACGGTGGAAACAAGGTACCTACTTCCATTGCTGTGTTCTTTGTTGTTGCAAAAGAGATCTAGATGTAAGGATGGATATCTTCTTTCCCTTTTGGTTTAAAGTAATTTAATTAAAGATTACAAAGTCATTGCTAATTTGCGCCATATGTTGTAATACCAAGAAGAAGTAAAAAATAATGTATTTAAACCCTTTCGAGTGGTTAAGGGAGGGATTTTTCTCTTAATCATCAAAGCATGGGATGAGGACAATAAAATATTATTTAGTAATTGTTTCTGATTTAGTCAAGCATTTTTATTATCTTGTATATTCAATACTATATATATTTCAAAAAAAATAACAAATATATATTTCTTCATGATTGATATAAAATAATTGTTAATCTATTCCTTATATCATATTTTTTATGACGTGACAAGGAAAAAAAAGCGATGTATTTTGATGATAAATCCTTTCATTTTATTTTGAATAGGAGGTTTGGTTGGACAAGAATAGTGGCAAGGTTTGTTTGTCAATCGGGTCCAAGGCGCTGAAAATAACGGGCATCGATGACCGTAGATATTGGAATCATATCCCAACCGATGAATCCAGGTGATCAGTCTTATTTACATCTCTAATTATTTTAAACATATATATTGCAATTAATTAATTCGTGGCATAATCTATAAAGTTGGATTGTTTAGCAGAAAGAACACGACCTTTCAATTTATACCAATATCTTTATCTCTCTTTTACTATTCCCACTTAACCAAAATGGGTCCGACCAAAAGAATCGTGATTCACACATTTTTAATTATATTTTTTAGGTTTACGATTATTTTGAAGAACTTATTTATAAGCACTATACTCTATTGTGGTATGATTCATGTGGATTAGTTTTGACAAAGTCATATACACACAATCCATCAAGAAAATCAACGCTAATAAATACAACTTTTTTTATATAATAAATCTAAGTTTATGATATTAGGTTTCACACAGTCGCATATCTACAACAAGTTTGGTGGTTCGAAGTTGTGGGAGAACTGGAGTTCGAGTTCCCACGAGGAAGTTACAGCTTATTTTTTCGACTCCAGCTAGGTAAATCCTCCAAGAGGTTTGGAAAACGGATCTGCAACGTCGATCAAGTACACGGATGGAAAGCGAAACCTGTTCGGTTTCAGCTATGTACATCGGATGGCCAACAAGTCTTGTCGGAGTGTTACTTGAACGAAACTGGAAATTGGGGACACTATCATGTGGGAGACTTTGTGGTTGAGAACCCTAGCGTGCTCACCAAGGTAAAGTTCTCGATGATGCAGATTGATTGTACCCATACAAAAGGTGGTTTGTGTGTGGATTGTGTGTTCATATGTCCAGCTGAGTTTAAAGGGAGGTTGAGTTAATTATATAGAGATGTTGTATATATATATGTAAAATTTGGGTTGAGATTTAGCTATTTTTAGATCCAACAAATTTAAAGCAATAACATTTGAGTCCGTCTTATTTATTTGGATCGATGATGTATTTTTCCATCTCGTACACTTTCTATTATTTAAAAGGTGTTGACTAAAATATTAATTGATTCATTCATAATATTAATGACATTTTACTTCATCAATAGTGTGTTTTCTTTTTGAAAAAAAAAACATGTAAAATAAGGGAAATGGTCAAAACAGTCATCTTTAATTTTGTGTCTTTTGCGATTTACTCCATCCTGACGCGGATCGTTCCGCCTATTGAAAGTCTATTTTTCTCTATAAGAAAAAGTTTTTTTTTTTCCTATCTATTGCTCCAACATAAATTTTAGGATAAAAATTAATATCAAAATCTCAAATTATCCACTTACAGTGCCAAAAAATGATTTATTTTAATCAATTTAGGATAACAATGTAATATATTGACATGATTATTATTATCTTTTTGATATAAAGGTTGTAGTCAATTTTATATATCAACCGGAAGATATACATACTATATGTTGAACGTTCAAGGCAAAAGCTTGCACAACCTAGACTTGGTGGAAATAAGATTCTTATTGTCAACTTCTCACATAGCATACATCGCATACCACTTACAATCTAGACCTAAATGAAAGAACCTGGGCGTTTTGGATGCGCATCTAAACAGAC
>JAYMSW010000567.1:0-21334 GCA_036897725.1 Erodium texanum | reverse complement strand
TGTGTGGTGAAGTGTGCAGGCTGCGGCTACTAGGAGCCCGCAGGAGAGGAACACCAGATTGGAGAATATGTGTTGGAGGATTTGGAACTTGGCTCGCCAGAAGAAGCAGGTTCACATTTTCTCTCTATTTTGATTTGATTTTGAATCGTTAACCTGTTGATCCCTCCATCCGTGTTTCCGCTTGAGGGTTCAAGTGTTGTTTGGGTGTGTAGGAATTTCTGGTTTGGAAGAATTGTTTGCTGGATTACTTTGCCATTCAATGTTTTGCATGTGGTGTGAAATCGAGTATTGGATTTGAAATTTTTGAACTTAATTTTATTAGTAGGTGGATGATAGTCTTACATTTTGAAGGTATACTTAGTTTTTGCAATGATTGTTGTGGATGATAAACGTAGATTCTTTTACAATTTTGGCACGTCTTCAATGGGAATCCAAAACATCACTATTGATTTACCCACTGTCTTCTCCATTTCAAAATTTGAGATGCTGACACAGTGACACACAGCAGCAGTAGTAGTTGATTTTGGTACTTTTGTAGCTATGTAAGTGTTCACACGAGCTATTTAGGATTTCATGGTATTGCCCTGTGCTCTATCTGGAATTCCAAGTTTACAGAACTGTATCATTTTGGGATAATCTATTTAATTTGGCTGTGTCCAACTCATTGTTTGGATTTTAATCTCTCTCCTAGGAAGTAGATGAGAATATGAGATATGCTGAAGATGTCTTAATAAGGTCGCTTGAAAAAGTTATTAACATACGGGGAAATAGTTTATCCAGGATATTAATATCTTGCAAATTCTTTAAACTCCATGTGGATCGTGTGGCTTCATGTTCTGATAGATACTTTGAGTTTTGAGATATTTTATGGATAGTCAGCAGATTGTTTATTAGCATCTCTCTGTGTGTAGCTTGAAGGGGAGGAAGCCCAGAGGGTTGCTAAACGCCGCCTTGAAAGAGAAAGAGGCCGTAGAGAAGCAACTGCTGATATGTCTGAAGACTTATCAGAGGGAGAGAAAGGAGAAACAGTCAGTGACATTTCAGGCCACGGTGATAGCCATAGAGGAAGACTGCCTAGAATCAATTCAGTTGATGCAATGGAGACCTGGGCTAGTCAACAGAAGGGGAAAAGGCTATACATTGTATTGATAAGGTATGTAAACTTCATAGCTTTGCTTTTTAAATATAAACATACAACTGTCAAAAAAGTTGGGTTTTAGTATTACTTTTTAATATGTATTGGTTCTAGATTTTGTGTTTCCAAGATTTGATGGAAGTGTCCTAACATTTTCTGTACTTCTTTGAGTAGCTACTGAAGGGAAAATTGTAAGTCAACAAACCATGTGGTGATGATAATTGAGCATACATCTATTTCCTGATTTTTAGGTGTACAAAATTTGATCTCTTTGCTGTGCGTGGAGATATTCATTCCTTTTTATAACAGTTAGTATCCCTGCAGTTTACACGGACTGATACGGGGTGAAAATATGGAGCTTGGTCGCGATTCTGATACTGGTGGGCAGGTAAATTTTAGCTGTGGACTTATGGTTGACATTAATATTGTGATCTAGTGCCCAACCTTTTCCATGTAATAGTTCATTATGAAAATGTGTTAAGATTTGTCTGGTTGTTTTATGGTAACCTTAACATTCTCAGGTTTCTTTTTTCTCTTAGGTTAAGTATGTTGTGGAACTAGCAAGGGCATTGGGTTCAATGCCAGGAGTGTATCGTGTGGATTTGCTGACCAGACAAGTCTCATCTCCAGAAGTGGATTGGAGTTATGGTGAACCAACAGAAATGCTTACTCCTTTTAACTCAGCAGGTTTCGACGAAGAGATGGGGGAGAGCAGTGGTTCTTATATTGTTCGTATACCCTTTGGACCAAAAGATCAATATGTTCCAAAAGAACTGTTGTGGCCTCACATCCCTGAATTTGTTGACGGTGCACTTTCTCACGTAATACAAATGTCTAAAGTTCTCGGCGAGCAAATTGGTGGTGGACGGGCAGTTTGGCCTGTTGCTATCCATGGACATTATGCAGATGCAGGCGATTCTGCTGCTCTTTTATCTGGTGCTTTGAATGTGCCCATGCTTTTTACTGGACACTCACTAGGCCGAGATAAATTAGAACAACTTTTGAAACAAGGCCGATCATCGAGGGATGAAATAAACACAACATACAAGATAATGCGTCGGATAGAGGCTGAGGAAATTTCGCTTGATTCATCTGAAATAGTGATAACGAGCACCAGACAGGAGATAGAGGAGCAATGGCGTCTTTATGATGGTTTCGATCCAGTACTGCAGCGTAAACTACGAGCAAGGATTAGGCGAAACGTGAGCTGTTATGGAAGGTTCATGCCTCGCATGGTTGTAAGTATTGGCACAATTTTTATATATTTCAAATAGTGACTTTATATGCTGGAGTTGTGTGGGCGGTTGAAATTGACTGCTTCTTTACTCAATTAGGTCCAAAAAGGGTTCTGAATAACGTAGTTTTAGGACTATTCAATAAACTACATTATGTGATGCTGTAACATTTTGCAGATAATACCTCCAGGAATGGAGTTCCATCATATTGTTCCGCATGATGGTGACAATGAAGGTGAAGCAGAAGGAAATGAGGATCATAATGCTTCACCAGACCCTCATATTTGGTCTGAGGTATTGATGTTTCCTAACCAAATGCTTCAATGCATCATAGAATGGTAGTCAGTACTATGCATGAGAATATAATGTGGCAGGGGAAAATTTAATTACACACCTCAAGTTTTGGATTCTAACTTTGCTTGTGAAATGTTTTGGACCTTTTGGTTACTATAGTTATGCAAGTTGGGAACTGATATGAATCCTCAACTTGGTAATTTGCAGATAATGCGTTTTTTCACTAACCCGCGGAAGCCTATGATACTTGCTCTTGCTAGGCCAGATCCTAAAAAGAACATCACAACTCTGGTCAAAGCATTTGGAGAATGTCGTCCATTAAGAGAACTTGCAAACCTTGTAAGTTCTCAACAGTTTGTACCCTTGTTTGGTGAAGTTATCTTCCTGATTTTGTTGTTGAAGTTATCTGTTTCTGTTTTTGATTTCTGTCATCCCGTATGTTTTTCAGACACTTATTATGGGTAACCGAGATGGAATTGATGAAATGTCGAGCACAAGTGCTTCTGTTCTTCTCTCAGTAATTAAGCTTATTGACAAATATGATCTGTATGGTCAAGTGGCATACCCCAAACACCACAAGCAGTCCGATGTTCCTGATATATATCGTCTAGCGGCAAAGACAAAGGTACCTTACCAATTGATAAAGTAGATTCATATCATTTGATAATTTGAGCTTTTTAACCAACCAGTAGTCCTATTATAATATTTTGCATGAGATGCTTTTGACATATCATCAGAGATCTCCATGTAGACTGCTTTCTGCCATACTGTATTTCATTCATACTTTCTGTTATTAATGAACTGACCAATTCTGGAAAAACATATTCTATTTTCATTTTTTTTTTGTAGTGTGTCTAAAACAGGTTATTATGAAGACCTTAACTATATGGCATGGGTTATAACTCAGGAAATATTTATTTCTCTTGTCAGTTCATTTTATTGTGAAGTTAATAGAGTAATATGGTTTTCTAATGCATTATAATAATAAGGTCTATTGTTTGATACTGTTGACCACCTTTAATAACTGCTTTCTCTCTGTGGTGATTTTTATATATTTGTTTTTCCTATGTTTATTATATCAGTTTTCAGAAATCTTATCCTGATTCTTAATTTTGCAGGGTGTTTTTATAAATCCAGCTTTCATCGAGCCATTCGGCCTTACTCTAATTGAGGTGCCCAATACTCCAAACAAGAGTCCTTATGAACATTGAATTATGGAAGATTGAATTTTATATAACTTAAGTTGCATAACAAAGTTCTGCTCTCGCTTGTAACAGGCTGCAGCTTATGGTTTACCAATGGTTGCCACGCAAAATGGAGGTCCAGTTGATATTCATCGGGTATGTGTTTAATAGTTTGCTTTGATAAAAGATCAATTTTTTCAAGTTTCTTCTCACTAATCATAAAATTTTCCACAGGTACTTGACAACGGTCTTCTTGTTGATCCTCATGATGAGAAATCTATTGCTGACGCTCTTCTGAAGCTTGTTGCAGACAAGCACCTTTGGGCAAAATGTCGCCAGAATGGCTTGAAGAACATACATCTATGCTCGTGGCCCGATCATTGCAAGACTTACCTATCTCGAATAGCCAGTTGTAAACCAAGATATCCTCAGTGGCAAAGGAATGACGATGGAAATGACAGTGATGAAGAGGCAGAATCACCAAGCGATTCCTTGAGAGATATACAGGATATATCCTTAAACCTAAAATTCTCAATGGATGGAGAAAAGAATGAAAGTGGTGGGTATCATGGTTCTTCAAGATCTGATGAAAATGCTGCTGATAAAAAGAGTAAACTGGAGACTGCTGTTTTTGCTTGGTCAAGGGGCTACAAAGATTCACGCAAGGGTGGATTTATAGAGAAAGCAGATGTGCAGACTTCTGGGAAGTTTCCACCAGTTAGGAGGAGGAAACAAATCATTGTCATTGCTCTGGACTGTGATTCCACTACGGGTCTTCATGAGAACACTAGAAAGATTTTTGAGGCTGTGGAGAAGGAAAGGAGTGAAGGATCTTTAGGGATAATATTGTCAACGTCCTTGAGCATATCCGAAATAAACTCGTTTTTATCCTCCGTGGGTTTGAGCCCTAATGATTTTGATGCTTATATCTGTAACAGTGGCAGTGATCTCTATTATCCATCCCTTAATCCAGATGATGGAGCCTTTGTGGTTGACTTTTATTACCATTCTCACATCGAATACCGTTGGGGTGGAGAAGGATTGAGGAAGACTTTGGTTCGATGGGCATCTTCACTTACCGATAAAAAGTCAGGGGATGGCGAAAAGATCGTTAGTGTAGCTGAACAACTTTCAACTGACTACTGTTATGCCTTTAAAGTGGAAAAGCCAGAGGCGGTAATTTGCTCATCTATCTTCTTTTAACTCTGACCATTTTGATATACATATTTATAATCCTTGTTCTTCCGTGACTTCAGGGACAATCTGATTGAGCAGATTTATCATTTGTTGATTGTCATAGTTTTATAATGGAAAGTAATTAATATCTTATGATTCTGACTTGTAGATTCCTCCGGTGAAGGAGCTACAGAAGTTTATGAGATTCCAAGCTCTTCGTTGCCATGTTATTTATTGTCAAAATGGAGCCAGGGTTAATGTAATTCCAGTGTCTGCATCTCGCTCTCAAGCCCTTAGGTATGCTTCTCTTAACTATTCTCTCTTTTTTGGCTGCATTCTTGTAATGATTTCTATCCATTGGCTCATCTGTTATTTAAACGGTTCAAGTTGACTAGGCTCCTTTGAAGATCTAAGGTTTGATTCAGTAGAACTATAAATCAATTAACAACTTTTACGTCAAATTAATTAGGGATAATCCCACCCAGTTACCCTTAGTATGCACCATTCTCAACCAACACCCCTAAGTTTGAAAAGTTTTTGACAACACCCTTACGGTTTTTTTTGGTATCTTATTTTACCCCAATTCCGTCAACTTTTGGGTGTGAAATGATGAAAATACCTCATGATCTTACACAATCCTCCCCAGGTATCTGTATGTTCGGTGGGGAGTGGATTTGACGAATATGGCGGTTTTTGTTGGAGAGTGCGGGGACACGGACTACGAGGGATTGCTTGCTGGTGTTCACAAAACCGTAATACTGAAGGGAGTTTGTAGCAGCTCGAGCAATCAACTCCACGCTAACAGAAACTACCCTCTATCAGATGTTGTGCCATTTGACAGCCCAAACATTGTTCAGGCAAACGAATATTGCAGCTCCACCGATGTCCGAGCAGCTCTGGAGAAATTGGGGATCGTCAAGGGCTAAGAACTTGCTGCAGTGCCTTTTACATCTCCCGATCACTTGGCTATCGGGCCTTTTATTTTTTTCCATGTTTAGTTTTGTGTTTTGTTGTTGCTACAAAACTCAACAGCATCTTCAAAAGATTATTGTTCCCATAATGGCTGATCTCAAAAGACTGCTTATGTGGATAGTTCTTGTTGAGATCAGTGCTCCATTGTTGTGCTTTTTACTCCTGAAAGTGAAACCTATGTCCTTTCTGTGTAGATATGGAACTTGTATCTTGTATATGTTGAATACCCAACCTGTTGGAACTGTGGGAGGTTATGTCAAATAAAATGCATATGCTTATTCATCTTGTTAAGTTTCTTAAATGTTTCTATTTTTGTCTCTTGTTGATTTTTCTTATGTTATTTCTCACCTAAGGCAGGTTACATGACTAGACTTTGATACCACTTGTTTGAGTCATAAACGATCTTCATTTCTGTCATGTGTTGAGTTCTTTTTATCAGTAAGAAAGTGGAAAGTCTTAATCTAGCGTAACCTAATTCTAACATAACTCTCATATAGAAATATACTCACTGGGATCTGAACTTTAAAAAGTGAGAGCTCATTGATGTCTGGTTTCATGTTGAGTTCTGTTATATTATTTCTTACATAACCTGACTTTAATGCCACATGTTGGAGTCACTAAATTGTATATATGTAATATGAAATCAAGATTTATGCGTATACGTTCTGTTATATTATTTCAAAAACAGTTGACTCCGTATATTCGATCCATCGTAAACTCTAAGATCAATTAGTGTACATTATTTGTTTAGTCCGACTCAAAATCTAATTCTAATTCTAATACCACTTAGATAAGAACCAACCTTTGATTAAAAACACCTAACCCCCAAAGACACATAACAATGGAGTGAATTAAGCAAGGAGATTAGGTAAACACAACCAAAACGTAACCGCTTGTAGCTTAACAGTTGGTTCACCAAATTGATTAAAACTCTGTTTTATTACAAGACATTGAAAATAAACAACAACATTAATCTGATCAAAACACGAAACGTAACGAAAACAACGAGTGATTAAATATGAGCCACGAGATTAAATCTGCAAATTCTGTTACAACCGCCACATCAGCATCCTCGTTCCCTCCCGACGACAAAACCAAGAGAAAAACGAAGAGGAAGAAAATGGAAGGGGACGATCGGTACTACGAGATCGGCGCCGGAAATGTCACCGGAGGGTATAGGAAGGAGGGGAAGAAGAAGAAGAAGACGAAACGGTACGAGCTGGTGTCGTATAAGGATCTGCCGGAGTACATGAAGGACAACGAGTTCATACTGAGTCATTACCGAGTCAATTGGCCTCTCAACCGAGCTCTCCTCAGCGTCTTCCTCTGCCACAACGAGACCCTCAACGTCTGGACGTACGTACCTTAATTAATTACATTAATTAATCGGCTAATCTATATTTAATTCGGATTTAATTGCAGGCATTTATTGGGGTTTATATTGTTCCTGGGATTGACTCTTGCTAATTCTCTGCAATTGCCTCTGCTACGCCCATTTGAATTTACCAGGTATTTGTTCTTTTTAGGTTGTGTAGTTGGTGGTGATCATTCAATTTTCCCCCAAATTGAGAAATTTATTGAAGACTCAGAAACCCTTAATTCTGAATTATATGTAGTGGGTATTATGCAATTTACTGAGTTTTCCTAAAATGTTGGATGATTTAACACTAATTAGCTCGAAATGAGGACTTGGTAATTGTTAATTGCTTGTTCTAGGAGCTGTGATTGGACCCTGAATTTCACATTTTCTCATAAACTCCACGCATTGTTTCTTAGGAAGAAGATAGATTAGCAATTTAAGCTGATTTTGTTACTGAACTGAACTGAATAAACATGAAACAAATCGGCTTGTGAGTCTGTCCAGTTTTGAAAGGTTGTCCTCGAGTTCAAATGCGTAAACAACAGGAGCCTAACCTTGAGTCCAAATTCATATTCCCTCACAAACTCTATGCATTGTTTCTCGGGAAGAAGAAGAATCAGTAGAGATTAGCAATTCGAGCCAATACTATTGTACAGATATCGTGATTCGTGTGTCTATCTAGTCTTGATAGGTTGAACTTGATCTAGGTTCAAACATGAGCTACAATGGATTGTCAATACATATTACTATATATACATATATTTTGAAAATTACATAATGTTATATTTGTTTGTGAACTTGTTCTTCTTGTTGTTGCAGCGCCTTCTCTTCTAATGTAACAGCTCATCTTCTTCACAACTCCGACGACTTGTCAACGGTAATTATTAATCAACTATCTATCCGTTTCACGAACTCTCTCTACATAGTTTCATAACCGATATAATCATATATATCCACTGCAGGCGAGCAGAGCAAGCCTAGCAACGTTGATCATCGCCCGATGGCCAATCTACGTGTTCTTAGCGGGCGCAATGTTCTGCCTCCTCTCGAGCAGCTCGTGCCACCTCTTCTGCTGCCACTCCCAGCCCCTCCACACCTTCCTAATCCGACTAGACTACATCGGGATCACAGTCATGATCATCACCTCCTTCTTCCCCCCGATCTACTACATCTTCCAATGCAACCCCATCTGGCAGATCACGTACCTCTCCGTGATCACAGCGATAGGCGTCTTCACCATAACCACGATCCTCCTCTCCTCGGCCAAGTTCAGGACCTTCCGTGCCCTCCTCTTTGTGGCAATGGGGCTGTTCGGGATTGTCCCTGCCGTTCATGGGAGCGTTATTAATTGGGACAATCCTAAGAGGTATGTGACTCTGGCTTATGAGGCTGTGATGGCTATGTGTTACTTGACCGGGACCGTGTTTTATGTGAGCCGGGTTCCGGAGAGGTGGAGGCCGGGCTGGTTTGATCTTGTGGGCCATAGCCACCAGATTTTTCATGTTTTTGTGGTGTTTGGTGCTTTGGCTCATTATGGTGCGTCGCTTGTGTTTCTTCAGTACCGGGGTTCCGCCGGATGTCCGGTGACCAATTGAATCTCCGGCGAGCCATATGGCTATATATTGTGATTACGGAGGTAATCGGAGATTTCTATTGTAACATTGGTTAATGGGCTTTGGCCCAGTTTCTATAGCAGATTAAGGCCCAAGAAACCAAAAGCGTTTGGGCTCAATCCATATATCAATACAGTTTTCTAGTATTTTCATTTTATTTATCAGTAAAATATTGTAGGGACAGGACAACCCTGGTTACTATGGCTTTTGCAAATAGTAAGAATCGGTAGGTTATTTTTATCAGGCTATTCGAGAATTTATAAAATATTTTTTTGTACAGGAAAATTGTTTAATGTCAAACAATGAGGAATAGTTTGATTGGGTTATCCGTTCAATATTTTAACTATTTTAAATAAAACAACACACGTGTCATCATGTAATTGACCAAGAGGAGGAACAGCTTAATAAGTCGATTAGAGAAGAGCAATGAGCATCTTCAATGCAAACTATTTGAATAGTATAATTAGACTCATCTCCAATAGCCTAATAAAAATAGTCTGCATTGGAGATGCTCTAAAATCCCCATAATAAAATGCTCGTAGATATTTTGCATAAACTAACACCTTATTGTGGTAGTTGTATTGTTCGTAGTTTTGCAACGTAAATGGCTTTTGTTATCAAAAGTTAACGATTAGTATATGCAAAATTGTTAAGGGCATTTTAATCATTTCATATAAAATTGAAGTGGTATAACAATTCCAACAAAGGACAAAGGTTTACATTTATTTCTGCAACAATATTATTCTGCAATTTTTTTTATTCACAAGGTTAATTATTATTATTATTATTGGGTGATCTCTGAGACAATGTTATACAGTTAATTTAGCTTGATCTGTAGCTCATAGCTCCTTTAAATTGTCAAAGAAAACCTAAACTTCCATTTGTGTATCAATATCTTTTCTGTTTCTCCTATCTATTGACAGATATGACGAAAGGTTAGGGTCACCTATAGGCCACTATACAGAAAGATTAGGGGTTAATCTCTGTACTCGAGCCGTAAAACTGGCTGGCCAACGACAAAAAAAAAACCGACCAACCTGACATTTACACTTCATTGCTCTCTTTGATCCCTAACTACTGCTACTAAATCATCGAACCAGGGTCTTGCAGACTCTTGTTGTTCTGCCAATTGTTGTGCAATTTAGTGCCGTTTCTGGGCACTGTGAGGCCAACCTGTCCAATGTGCAGAGAAGAACTTGCATTTGAGGGATGGTCGCCCGAAGGGTCAGGTGCTTCTGCAGTATTGCTGTGGGTCTCGGTGCTGCCATTTCTGGGTACTTGATAAGTGCTGGATAACCGGCATCGGTGAGCTTGTATCTCTCTCAAACCTTCTTCATGAATGCGTGAGACTGTCTCTAATTCACTAAGTGAGAGGTCTTTCAAGCCCACACCATAGAGAGGGGCATGTTGTAACATTTCTTCTCGGAGCGTATCTTCAAGGGAACTTATGTGTTGCTGCATAAAAAAAAAACATTCTTAAATCATACTTATAGTACCTAAAAAAACTGTGACTTTTACCACATGCTTCATTTGTGTGCTCCATATTATAATTTATAGCTTGAAATACGTATTGAAGTATTTCTAGTCATACAAATTTATCTATTGCTGTGTCCTCCCTGACATGTCATATCTTATTACCTATAAGAGATATGATCATGATGCAACCATATAAGAAAGAAGTTTGAGCAATATATATCTCAAGTGATCATTCATAGTATCAAACTCTAATTGCTCTTAAGTTTGATTGCTCACCTTTTCAGTTCAAACTATTACTTCAGAAAACATCTAAATCTTTTTCTTTCTTTTTGCGGCAGGGTAGGTTTCCTATTTTCTACTAACTCGAACTTAAGCCTTAAAAGTTATGTCCCTATTAAATGTCTTTTATTATGTCCACAAGTACCTCTATAATGTTTTGGAAATAAAATTGTGGCTCGGTGCACAAGATTTCCAACACTCTAGGGTCCAGTATGCATACCAACAAAAAGGTAATACCAAAGATGAACACCACAAACAGATACTAAAATGGCAAACAAAAGGGAGGAGAAAGAGAAACAAACCTTGCAGTTATTTAATGTTCGTTCCATCTCAATGATGCGTGCTTTACAGCGGGCCATCTCTTCTTCCATCTCCTGTTTTTCTCCTTTCGCTTGCGTAACTTTTTGTTTCAACAGGCTCACTTCATCCAAAAGAGACCTCTGCACACTCTTGTAACTTGCAGCTTCCGTAGATGATTGTTTGAGTTCTGCCTCAAATTTGTCCCTCTTGGCTTCAACCTTCCTCAACTTTTGTGTAAGCATGTTTTTCTCTTTACCTGCTTTCTGCATAATAACTCAAGTACATGCAATCCTTTAGATGCTAATCATTCCCCAAATGTAAGAAGCATTTTACTATCATAAAACTAAGTTGGTAATGAAGGGCCCAAGACCGAAGAGCAAGGATGATAATAAGAGGAAATATCTACATCTATATATATATATATATCTGATCATTGAAGTCATGATTACCATGGCCTACAATTGCTTTTTTTCAGTAAGATTTTTTCTCCTTAATAGATTTGAGGAATGCCATACCTTCAACTCATCATGCTTTTGAGATTTCAAGTGCTCAAGTTCCTTCTCCAAATCAGATATGTGATCCTGATAGACTTTTTTCTCCTTCAAGAAGTTTGCAATTTCACTATCTCGTTCAGAAAGGTGATGTTCAAGTTTACTCGTAACTTTCTGTATCTGTTTAGAAAGTTCCTTCTTCTCCTGTGCAAAGCGCTCCTCTTTAAGCCTATCTTCAGACTGTAGTTTCTTGAAAATGTTAGATCTGATCAAGATGCATTTTCTGGCATTCCACCAGTCAAATTAGCAGATAAAAAAGAACAGTTACCGTAAGACGAATCACGGCAGCCTCGGACTCACGTAGTCTTTGTAATAAAGACGCATTCTCTCTTTTGATTTTTCTAAGTTGAACTTGCTTTTCTTCCTTGACCTGGATGTTTTCATCCTCACTAGCACGTAACCTATTCCAAAGCTCTTCACGATCAACATGCACTTGCTCAGCAGCCCCTCTCATCATGCTTACAAACAATCTAGCAATTCCATTTTCTCCTTGCATCAAGAATGTCAATATACCCAACGCTGAGTCACAGTTACTAACTGCAGGGTTCATAGCACGTTCAAACAGTCCTTCCAGCAATTCCCTATGATATCTTTCATCAGCATATAACCTAACTAAAGTTGCATAGAAGAACCTCACAAATCCATGAACTCTGGAGTTCGTAGAGAGGGATAATAATTCAGCAAGACGGCGAACTGAATTAAATTCAACTTCATGATGACACAACTCCAGACTTCCATGCCCTGTTATATTGCTTCGCTGATCATTTTCAGCGAGCCTTGTTTGGTCAATGCTTAACATTTGAGCATGTCGCCTTTCCAAGACTTTTGCCACTAAATGATCCTTAATAAGTCCTATTGCAACACCTCTTTCAAATGTTTGGGCCGCTTCAACAGCCAGGGAAGGTACTGACAGCATCTCAATCAAACAATATACACTGAGAAAATGATAATCTGCACAAGGAAGCCACTCATCCACTGAATACGGGATTTTAGATTCTACTTCCTTTTCATCACATGAGGGCCCAAAACTGTCTGTTACGCATTTCTCACCGACTTCAAAGACACTTTTAATTTGACTTATAATAGTCTCTGCAATCTCACTCCAGCTATTTATAGTCCTGCTTAAATGATCCAGCACGCAAGACGACACATTTGCTCCCAAGCTTTCTAGTTTTGCACGAACAAATCTAACCTACAAGGCCAAGAAGTAATATGCACAAACATTACATAAACATATAGTTATACAAAAATATTTCATTCAAATAAGTTGATTTTGAAAATACATACAGCCTGAGGAATGTGCTGGCATCGTGATGCAGCTTTGAATAGTAAGCTAATGGTAGCTCTATGTAGATCTTCTTTAGAATCCAAAAAATATATGTACACTCTAGATAATACCTGTTTCCACACTTCACTGCTAAGGTCCAATTGACCAATAGCAGCAAAAACCTGAAGAAAAAGAAGACAAAATATTACAATCATTTTCAGTATTGTTGATTTTAAGTTCAATTTTGGATCTATACGCTGACAAGTTTTACGTGAGCACCAGTTAATGTGTTTTGTGGCTTCTGCTCGAATAATAGGTTCACCTATATTTTAGATAGTTCAAGATGCAAGCCATGCATCATAAAAGACAACACAACACTTCCTAAACCTCAAGGTGTTGCCTATAAAGAAAATACAAACACACATAAGATCCTTTTGAAAAATAATCATTCTCTATTATTGGCTTTGCTTGCTCTCTCTAAAAAAAAACAGACTTTCCCCCTAGATCTTGCATGGCCCTAGAAACTTAAGGACCAGATACTTGTAGAAATCAAACAATTGACCCCATATAGGACTATTTTGCAGAGTTGATTGCACATTTTTTTAACTCATTTGGTGACTCTAGTTTTTGAACTATTAGGAAGAGAAAAAAGAAAAAAAGAGGTTTACCGATATTTGAAGTGTAGGTTCTACTTCATGCTTCTGAAGATGATCCAAAAGTGTAGAGGCCACCAGTGGATGCTCCAAATGATTGACTAATTTGACCACCAAAGGAACTAGATCAGTTAGAAGATGGTTAGGAGCTTTATCAAGTAGAAGAAAGATTTTATCAGACAATTGAGGCCTTTCCCTTGGCTCAGGACAATCTTCTGAAACAGTGCCCTTTAGAGTCTTCAATGAATTAACCATCAAAACTAAAAGCTCCTCGGAAGGTTGAGGCCATTTCGCCTGGGAAAACAAGTTCCTTAGCAAATAAATTGAACAAAAGAATGAAAATTACTTACTATGTCGTCAAAACTTGTACCTTCAGAGAATGAATAGAACATTTTAGAGGATTTTCAGAATACGTTTCTGGCGGATGTATGCACTGTTTTCGAGGTATATCAGTTGCATTGACATCTGAGTGTTGTCCTGTGTCCGTGGCTGTATGATTGTTGACCTCATAGAATAATTTCTCAAATATGGAGGCATGCACTGATTCATCTTGACTTATTTTTCTGGGGGGAAGACAATCACTAGCATTGGGAGATGGGTAAGGCTTCGAGCTTCCATCATAAGAATCCTCAACGGATCTTTCTTTCATAGGTAGGCAACATTCAACCATGATATCTAAAAGAACATGATTTATTGCCTGTTTTAGAACCTTAACCAGCATCACTAAACTCTTCCTACTGGACGAAGACTTGGCATGACTTTTACTGTCCTGGTGGGCAAACTCAGTTTGGAGATGTTTCATTTCAACAGGATCATCTAGGTAAAACCGTAGTCCAATCAGAATATTAGCTACTGCACCAACATCCGTTCGCACTTTAAATATTTTAAGTTGTTCTGAAGGATCGTCCTCATCTTTAAACACTCTTAGAAGAAGATCACTGAAGATATCTATAGTATCTTTGGCAGATACTTCACTGCCTCTGCAATCAGTACATTCTGTCTGGTCATTTGACACAGCACTTCGGTCATCATTCGGATCATGAAACTGGCGGTAGGAATATTCATCATAAAAACAATGTATACTGGTATAAATGAGAATAAACAAGAAACATAACAAAATATTGCGGCTGACCAAATCATACTAACTGAAAGATGATAACCAAGGTACAAAATTAGAGCAAAAAAGCATTTTATCTTATCACATAATGATTTAACAAAACGTTGATGTGAATTGTGAGTTGCTCATTGCATATGTGGGTCAGTGGGTGCAATTGAGAGAAAACCAAAACTAAGAACCCATATTCATTATTTAGTTGGCATTCCTTACAGACTTGTTTTATACGACAAATAATAATGATCGCACAGGACAGGACTGTTAGTTAAGTAGTTGCCATTTGCTTAATCAGCTTGTATCAAGAAGTAAACTTTAGATGGATTAAAAATAAATCTAAATCAACAGCTATTAGATTCTTCATTCAAACAAACACACAAAAAAAAGTTTCTTTGCACTAACCTCTAGTCCTGGAAAATCAAACCATGGGCAGTGATCAAGGATCTCACAAGCAAAAACAACCATCTCACGAACAAGAAAACCATTCTCCGCTTCCAGTATGTCTGCTATTCTGATGAATTTGATATCAGAACTCTTGCAAGAGCTTGTCAAGACAGATGATTCTTTCCACCAACTTTTGGCAGGGTCCTTTTGGTTCACCACACCCACCCTATATTTGACCCAGAAAGTCTTATCAGGGTCAACTTCAACAGATGGGTCACATTCCAGGTACATGAATAGGGTCCCAAATGAATCATAAACCCCTGCATTTAAAGATGGAGCAAGATAAAAGTAGCTTCACATCAGAGAATTATAAATTAGATAACAGAACCAAGAAAAGTTAGACTAACAAACCAAAAACGCCAACTCACCCATCCGAAGCTCACATCCACCAAATTGAAAAAAATTGCTAAATAGTTTTCCGGGTCCCGTAACTTCTTTGAAAGACAAGAAGTTCTCCAATTTCCATGTCAAATATGGTCTACTATTTGAATCAATATCGCCCGGCGCTGACAGGGATCGCATTTGGAATGTCTCCTTTAAGACATGAACCTCTGCACAGAAGAGAACAGTGTCCTGAAGGAGAAAACCAGAGTCCTGATCAAAGAGATTAGCAAGACTCATAAACTCACACCATCCCCAGTCTGTTGCAGCTTTGGAGCAACGGTTCTGTGACTCCATAGCAATAGATTTGTCCTTCGTCCTTTGATTTATGACTGATATACGGTAATGAACAAAACAACTGGCAGAAGTGGACGGAGTTTTTGGGTCCAATGGGGTTTTTGGATCCAAAACATTCAGAAATATTGACAGGTAGCACGGCTGCTGAGACTGCCCTGGAACAATCAACCTTTAGATGATAAGCTCATGGTGTCTTCTTTTACCCTTAACAACTATAAGCATTTCAAGAAAAAATAATCAACGTATTAAGTACAAGACTATGCAAACATAATGTAAGTACACAGCACTTACCCCTAGGATAAACTAACAATCGAAAATCCTGCTTACCAACCTGAAACCTCCTGCCCTTAACACAAAGCCCGACTTTCTTCTTCTTCTTCAGAAGATCCTTCAACTTCGAGAAATTCTCAATTTTCCACAAGAACTTTCCCATGTACCCATCACATCTTTTCATCAGACCATAACACTTGCCACCAACTACTCCCCCTGTCGAAAAACATGCACTTGACTCCTTAATCGCATTGAACGAGGCACTGAACACTACAGTGCCATCCACCAAGAACCCTTTCCCCGGTTCAACAAAATCAGACATCTTCATATAATCAGTCCAACCAAGATTGACATCTCCACCAAAACACTCCACACCAAACCGCCCATACGATTCCTTATGAACATGATCAAGATCCAGCTGATTCAACACCGATAACCTAAACAAGCACCAGCAACTCCTATCAAGAATAAACACCTTATCCGTATCATTATTCTCCAGAGTCAATGCAAGATACTCCACTTTGTTAACCACACTACGATGCACAGACATCCGAAGATTCGACTCCCCAACCTGAAAGCTAGGGCTCACAATCTTATAAGTCTTGATCATTTCCTTAAATAACATATAGTTATGTATCTTCCAAACAATCTTCCCGTTAGAAACATGAGAACCAAACCCACACAAACCAGACATTGAAGAAGCTACTTCACTAGAATCAGCCGAAACCGTCACAGACTCATCCAAAATCCTAATGTCAGCCTTAACAACCAAAGCACCATCCAACAAGAACAAAGAACCCTTATCGAGCACACTAGACGAAACAGTAAAATCACTCCAACCTATAGACTTCCTCTTCGGCGAGAACCTGTAATACGACTCTCTACTCACAGACTTCGACACATTACCATTATTCACCATTGTTAGCTTGTAATCAGCAAAACAATCCAGCTTCGAGCTTTTCGAACAGTTAATCTGAAGGTAAACAGAAATGTGGCCCGGCACGGCGACGGAGTCGCCTCTCGGGTACATCAGAATCCGGAAATCGTAG
Organism: Erodium texanum; assembly: GCA_036897725.1. Classification (NCBI taxonomy): domain Eukaryota; kingdom Viridiplantae; phylum Streptophyta; class Magnoliopsida; order Geraniales; family Geraniaceae; genus Erodium; species Erodium texanum. The sequence goes on along the minus strand of JAYMSW010000567.1, from coordinate 4,287 downwards.
CCGCCGACTTGGAAGTAAGGGCTGTAGAGCGATTTGGCCTTGAGGTCTAGGAAGTTCGGGACGGTCCAGTCGCAGACGGTGGAGTGGTCGGTGCGGGTGGAGAATGTGATCCCCGGAGGAGGAGGCCGGAGCGGCGGCGGTGGAGTTTCCGGCGAGTGTGAGGTTGAAGACGATGCATGTCGGTCGATTTTGGGTGGGTCTTTGTGCCCGGATTGGGGCTTTTTGGTTTGCATTTTGCGGTTCTGATTTTTTGTGTGGTTTGGTTCTGATTTTTGCTCACGGATTTTTTAGCCTCTGGGTTTTGGGTTTCTGGGGTTTTGCTGGTTATGCGTATACGGTACGCCGAATGGGGGCGAGTAGGGGCTTTTTGGTCATTTCATTATTGTTTTTCTGGCCCATACACCGCTTCCATTTTGGGATGCAAATCAATTGAATCGATTTAAAACTGTCAATTTTGATAAATAATAAATTTTGAATATGACTTGAATTATTTAAATTTAGTTTCTAAATTTGTTAATCTTTTCATATATAGCATGTATTATTAAATTAAATTTTAACCAGCCCGGTTGCAAGTTCAATAGCATTGTGCCTGTGCTTGGCTAGTTTATTAAACTGACTGAACTATAGGTTTGAAATCAACAAAACGTTAGTATAACAAACTTGCAACAAGTGTTGAATGAATCAAAAACCCGAACAGTTCATTAAAAACTTGACTCATTTACAATTTTACATATTACTACTCAATACACTATGCAGCTTCTTTGTTTGAGTTCTTTGTCTGACTATTCACAGTCAATGAATAGTGTTGCATTGTGTACTTCAGTATGATTTGAATATCAGTAAAATGTTGAGGCTTCTCAAAGCATATACAAGTGATGCAGAGAGAGAGAGAGAGAGGGCTCTTCAAAGAGGATTACACAACACAGGGCTTTGTAAACACAGATTACACACAACAAATCAAAAGAATCGAGACAAATGTAAATTTGTTGAAGATGAGATATAGGATTGGATGTTATAGTCTCTCTCACTCAATACTTGACGCAGGAAGGCAGCAATGGGCCATTGCAGTAGAATGCAAGCACAGCATAGATGATGAGTGAAATCAAGAGTAGCAATGCTCCCCTGCATGACCAAAAGGAAGGAACATTATGCTTTGATAATAGGTAAAAAAACATAAAAACGGAACATAACATGTATTTATGGACAATGGTAAAAAGGCAAATTTCTGTTGCTTAAAGCCTAGACTTTATCACCAAAGATGACTATCCTATTGATCATAAATATAATACTCAATAATTTCCAATCAAAAAATAATATAATACTCATACCATTAGTTGATCAACAATAAAAATAATATAATACTCATGCCATTGGTTGGGTTGATCAACAATCAGGAGAACTTGAAATCTAAGTATGATTGGGGACTGAACAATGAATCTAGTGGTTTCACTTTTCCATGTTTAGTTCCATGGTATCTCCATGAATTTTTAGCAAAACCCACAAAAGAGATATGAAGTGTGTGGCACTCACCCATGCAAGAGGGTAATAATCTAAAAGTGGTCTATGATTGGCTAACTTACGTGAGTTTGACATTTCTCCACCACACAGTACTTTTAAAACGACGGGACTGCTTTCTGAAGCGCAGTGTATTTCCTTGCATTGATGAAGTTTTATCGACAAGTAAAGTCAAGCGGTCACCCCTTTCCAAGACTTTGTCAATGTTGTCTAGCATCACAGTCCGCACCTGTTGGCATTCCAATAGACCATACACCAAATGGATTAATATGAAATCAAGGACTTAAAATGTATGGATGAAGTATATTCCTAGAAACCAATACAAATGTGAAGAAGAAAAAAAACAGGAGAAACTGCAAAAAATCCAATGTGATTCTACATTCTACATCTAAGATGGTTTTCCTAATATGAGGAAGGTTAAAAAGAAAACTAATCAAACAAGGAAAGTCAGGAAATCAGTTGGCAGTATCAACTAGCAATAAAAATATTACACAATGGTGAACAAGAATCAACATCCAAAACCTACCTGACTCATTTCACCTTTCAAACGGTTCAGCCTATCTGCATTTGGGTCATTGGAGTAATGATGCATCAGTTGGCTCACAACTCTTGAAAATTCATCATTCATAGTATAGGCAGGTGCTGAATGAATAGCACGATTATAGGTCTTCACAAATCTTTGATGAACATCTTCAAGAAATGCAAATGGAATTCGTCCTGCACGAAATTCCAAGTATAAAAATTTAATGCACATGACCAGTAAACTAAAACATTAATAGATAGCTTTGACACTAATATTGATGTTAGGTGATAGGGCAATACACATTCAAACTAAATATTGGAAACAGAATTAAGTACATAAGTAATAAGTTGAAATCAGAATGGAATTTAGAAGTCCTAGCTCACAAAACTGATGCTTGCCAGTTTCTCTGTCATTATATTCAACTGCTTGTCCCTGACCATGTGAAATCAGTATAAGTAGTCACGTAAAAGGCTTAGCAATCAGCTCAGCAGCTCTCTTCCAAGAAATGCATATTCAACATCCCCGCCAAAAATCCCTCACGGATAAGTATCTCTTATTGAGTCCTAGTTACAAGTTGTTTGACTACGTTTATGGAGCCATGAAACAATGGTGAAGCATGTTAAACCCATCATCTTTTTATGTATGCTACATATAAAGCAGAATCAAAATGTCATATAATTCCCAATATGCCATAAACTAAAGCCCTAAACAACTAATCGTGTTCATCAATTAGTGTCATCCTCCAACAAGCACATGTTTCATCAAACATGCCTTTGAAACACATAACTTCTTTAGTACATTTAAGAACCATCTGAGTAAATCAAAGTTCTGAGTAAATCAAGCCATTGCATCATGACGATGCCATATTTTGCAGAGAAACTGGAATCGAACTTAATCATCTTCACCGTTCTCTTTTCTTTCTCAACACACCTCGCAGATAACACGAACAACTCCAGAAACAGAAGTATATGATTCTAGCAGCTCACACCAAACAGCTTCGAAATTGTAATTAACGAGAACTTACTTCCCAATGTGTCATCGGCCATGCAAAGAACGGTGAGGCCATCGGTCCTCTTGACGTGAAAGATGAACCGGTCCTGCGAGTAGGACGCATTGCTGTCGTCGTTCCCCGGAGACAACTTCTCCAGAACCTGCCTCGCCACCGCCGACGAATTGGACTGTGAGGCGCTGAACTCCGCCAACACCACCTGCCCCCTCGCCACCATCGCGTAAAATATCCCCATCTCCGTCCCCAACTCCGGCTCCGACCCCGATCAAATAACGCACGCTATCGAAGGAGATCCAGATTGGGAGGAAAGAGGGGAGAGGTGCGCACGATTAGCGTTTCGATTTGAAGTAGGAAGGAGAGATGGATTTGGGGGAATTTACAGCTAGAGAGAGCCGATTCGAATTAAAGAAGGATTCATTATTCATTTTGGAGAAGACAGGTTGGAATTTGAAATGAAACGGCGCCGTTTTGAACGTTACGTGCCTAAAGTTGACCCGTCTTCGGCGGGAAAAGGTTTGGGAGATTCAGGTGTGGGACAGAGAGGCCAGAGACACGTGGGTGCTTTCTATTGGACGGGAGAGTCATTCGTTCCGGTAAAGGCCATACGAAAAGGTAGGACCGGCAGTAATAAAGCGGACAAAGACAGTTTGTCCTCGTACGAATTAATGCTAGCTGTGGGCCTGTGGCTGGCTAGACTATTTTTTATTATGGGCTTCCATTGGCCCATGGGTTCGATTTTTTAATTTGTTGTGTTTTTTTATTGTTATTTACATATTTAAATTAATCTTTCCCTCTCTATAATTTCAAAATGATAGTGTCTTTTGTTTTGTCAATATGATAAAATAAAATAAAAATACTTTTGGAAAGTATTTGTTATTTTATTTCATATTCGATGTCGATCATGTTAAGTTAAAGAATAGGTTAGGATGGCAATCTAGACAGTTTAAAGACGTATTTTGATCATTCAAATTTCTAATTCACGTTTCAAATGTCACAAAAAATAAATTTTCAATTTACGAATGCCTCTTTATTTGTATTGAAAATCTATGTAACATGGAGTTTTACATAATATTAAACGAATCAAACCAAATTAACTTTGATCACATCAAAATTAAAACTTAAATATTTCATTTGTAAATGAAATTGATCAAACTTCACTACTTAAACTCGTTCACTTCAAACCCGTACAGGACTGGAGAGATGTGGTGGATGAATATATGGAGACATCGCGAGAGACAAA
>JAYMSW010000566.1:0-21344 GCA_036897725.1 Erodium texanum | reverse complement strand
CAACTCATGCAAAGAGGCACGACGCTTGGGAGGCCAAATCCGATGGACGAGAGGATGCCGCCAAAAGACCAAAACAGACTCCGACGGCGAGGCAAGGTCGGGCTCTGGCGGGAGATGAACACCAAGACTAAGACATGGAAGACCGAGGGCGAGGCCAGGCGGCAACGCTCATATTGAGCATTCCGACTCTAGTGAAAATAAACCATCAAAAGAGAAGTGTGAGAGAGCTTAAAAGCACCAATACTCCCAATCATTTTCAAGTTTCAGGCTATGGCGAGAGGTTAGTGATCCTTAAATAATTATACACTTATCCATTTAGTATTACTATTTGGTTGTTCCAAAACATGGTAGGTCGAATTAAAAGTCTCCCAATAAATTCATTAAAAATTTCAACAAACTCCTTACGAAAGATATCGAAAGTGCAGTAACATCGTCCTTACGAAATATATTTAGAACAAATCAACTAGATTGCTGAATGTAAACATAATCCCATACCTTGTTATTAAAGAGCTACAGAAACAGTCTAAGAAAACAACATTATTATACCAAACATAACATTACATTACGTTACATAACACAAAACCAAACTCGCAAAGCCTTATATACAGAGCTAGTTTCTTCTTCCGCCTCTGTTCTTCTGAACACTTCTTCTTGAAGTTTTCACGGTCCTCCCACGTCGCTGCTTTCCTTCGACCATCCTCACGAACCATTTTGGCCACCCGCTTGAAAACACCAGATATCCCATGAATAGACCGAACACAATTCCACATCCATAACCTACGAACGCGCATTCCCAACTGAATCCACTTGCAGAGTCCAAAGAAGAAGCTCCACCCTTCTCAGACGGCGATTCTTTGTTTGCCCCGCATGCTTTTGACAATGGCAATCCACATAGCCCCGAGTTTCCCTTGTAGGAAATTTTATCAAATGTATTGAACTGCTTGCCTTGAGGTATGGGCCCATCGAGTTGGTTGTGTGAAAGGTTTAAGACTTCCAGAAACGGCAATTCTGCCAATTGTTTTGGGATGTGCCCGTCAAGCTTGTTAGAGGAGAGATCTAACCATTCGAGACTAACCAAACCTCCCATAGACAAAGGAATGTGCCCTGTCAAGAGGTTGTGAGATAGATTGAGACCAATGAGTGAATTCAGCTTCCCAATGACTAGTGGAATGTCCCCTTCAAATCTGTTTCTTGAAAAATCAATGACGGTCAATATGTTTAGGATCCTCTCATAATCCATCTTTAACCCTTTTGCCGTGATTGTCATTGAATAATCGATGGAACCAAAGGTAATATTAGATGCCCTCATGTATCTTCTAATATATCCACGCCCTTGACGCACACCCACCATTACTTCAAGGTTCTTGATCAATTTCATTGGCAATCGTCCACTCAAATTATTATCCGAAACATCAAGGATTCTTAAACCGGGGAAGGAAGAATGCGACTTGAAACCATCTACCGAACCAAAAAACTTATTGGATCGTAAAACAAGAACTTGTAATGGTGAGAGAATCTCCAACCAATGAGGGAATACATCTTCAATCATGTTGTTGCCAACATCTAGAACCTCCAAATGCTGACATTGTGACAGTGAGTGTGGCAGTCTCCCTCTTAATTGATTGTTACTCAAAGTAAGATAGTTGAGGCTGCTGTTCTTTGTAAATGTGTTTAGAATGGTTCCATGTAAATGGTTCATCCCCAAATTCAACACAGAAAGCCTACTCAAGTTTCCAAGGCATGGTGGAATTGAACCAACAAAACGATTGTGTGACAATGAAAAAATTTCTAGATAAACTAGATTACAAATCAAAGAGGGAACCGGACCACTTAACCGATTACTTCTCAAAACCAAAAGACGCAAATGAGTCATGTTGCGAAAAGAAGTTGGAATTAGACCGCTGAGACTGCAGTTGCGCAAAAGAAGATCCCTCAAAGATTTGAGATTTCCAATAAAATCAAGAAAGCCAATTGATGCTGATGATAAGTCAATGTCATCCAGATACAAACTAGTAAGATTAGTGGTGGAGTTGAAGTCTGGAAGAGGAATGATGGGGCTAAACCTATTAGATAAAAGATGAAGCTTTTGAAGGTTTGGACGGAGAAGTAAACTAGCTGGGAATTGGCCTTGCAATTCACAATCATTCAAATAAAGAGAAGTGAGAGAAGAGGAGAGATTCATCAAACTGGAGGAAGCATGTACTAATGAAGACATGTCTACCTCAGAAAGAACAAGTTCTCTCAAGTGTGTTAGATTCTGAGCAATCTTCTCCAAAACTCTATCTGATTCAATTCTAAGACCCAAATTATAAGATAAGTCAAGGGAAACAAGGTTTAATAGGTGGGAGATTTCAGATGGGATGTTCCCACCAAAATGGGAGTAAGAGAGGTTGAGATGAGTGAGTGAGGAGCTAAACTTAACACCAAACTCTGATGATATGTTGGAACCTTGGAAGTCATTGAAAGCAAGATTGAGCCTATGGAGATTTGGAGCTATGTGGGGAGAGAAGAGACTAATGTTGGAATGGATTGTACCTACAAGCTGGCTGCAACTCAGGTCCAATTCAATCACGTGACCCGTCACCTCATCGCACGTGACACCATCCCATGAGGAGCAGCAGTCTGTACCCTCTTTCCACGACTCTGTCTTCGGATAAGATGGAACACCAAACTCATTATAGAATTCATCAGAAGCATGAATGTCAATGGAGAAGGTAGATATGAACTGGAGCAAGGCACGACTTTGATGAAGACGACACAAGAAATGAGTAGCATTAGAAGGAGAAGAACAAGTGAAAGGAAAGATGATCAAGAGAAGCAAAACAAGTAGGAAGGAATTGCCCATCACTTTGACACTTTTGACCTATCAGATTGATATGACTCTTTTGGTGGTAATTGAGTTGGAGGTGCAAGTAAGAATCATATATATGTATAAGCTCCAAGGCCTTAATAATAGCCTTTGCCTTTCTTCCAAGTCTACTTACAAAGTCTTCCTCATCTGGAGCATTGCAAATTGTCAACAACTTGGTCCCCGTTAGTGAACAGGTAAGTTTTGGCCCATCATTAGAAAATGTCCCCAAAATAAGTTGGAATTTAATGCAAGAGACACATATGCAAGGTACCGTAAGCATAGGTTTGGAAAAACTTATTTTCAAAGTGAGAAACAGGTAAAAGACTTGACTCCAAACATTCGTATCAAATACTATGAGGCATAACAGACTTTTCTAGGAACCTTTTCAAAAGTCAAAACAATATAATTTGGGAAAAAACAAAAAGACTAGTTAGTCAATGATCATCATTAAATTTTATATACGATAAACAATCATTCAAAATAACCCCTAAAATTTACAAACCATAAGAACATGTATACTTAGAGTATCCACAATGAAGCCTATCTGTTACATAGATTCATTCGGTTAATTCTGTTAGAAAAGAGGTTGAGAAGCTGATGCATGGGAAGAAATTGAAACTGCCATAGCAATAGCCTCTTTATTGGATTGAATCGCACAATTAAAAACAATTTTTAATGTAATTTTTTCTATTCGAATATATTTAATATAATGGATTTAATTAATTTAAACAACTACTTCATAAATAAAACTTCAAAATTATATTAAAAAAATGATTTTATCAGCCATAGGCATAATTAAATTCTGATCCAAATATCAAATACTAAAAAAAATTAAAAAAAAACTAAACCCTAATACATTCTGCTTCACCCATATACCCCCGCAATTACTCTTTCTCGTGTTTTTGACTCCCAAACCGGTAAAGAAAAATTGACATAAATGCAATAACCATAGGATTAGTATCCAAAAGTTAGAGGTTTTCATGGAATTTAGTGCTTTAGGTCTCTCTACACCTAGATTAGAAATAATTAGATGGTTAGAGGCTTATGAAAGATTAAAGCATTGCATGCATAATATATAGCGTTACTTCAAGAACGTGACTCAGAAATTTATGGTCGTCTCCATAATGTTGCAGGTAAGGGAGAGGTGTAAAAAGGAGTGGACGATGTTTAGAAGTCGCGTGGCGGATGCAGAGAAGGCGTACTACAACTCGATTTCTGGAGTTTCTCCCAATTCCACTGCTCATTAGAGGATGGTAACGATAGAGGTTTTGCACTGAGTTATAGATTTTGACATAGTAGAGTTACTTTACATACATACCTATGTTCACAATCTTATAGAGCCTCAATATGTTGTTACCTAATTGCTCTGATGCACTAATATTATAGGCATTGTAATATCTACATAATCAAAGTGCAGGCAATTTTATGCTTTATTAGTTCTTATCAGGTTGATAAAACTAAGGTTTCAAGTTGACCCTTTTTTAAATGGTCTGCAAATGATGGTTAACATTTAAGCTATATTCATTAATAATTAATTTCTTAAATGATTTAATACACTTTCCTAAGTCAAGTAGTTAGGGTTTGTGTCTAGACGCACTATTAGTCGGCAGTGGACCTATAGAGAAAAGACCAAATTATCTCATGGCCAGAAACAAGTAAATGACTTGACTTACAGTACTTGTATTTGATCAATGAAGAAATTAATGATTGATGAGGGAGTGTCATTTAACAACCTAATAAAAACAATTTTTTTTTTTTTATGGATAATTCATAGTTAACAATACAGGACATGGATTTGAAGAATAATTAGAGAGGGAAATGCTGTATTATTTTCCATATGATAGTTGTACGAAAGGTTTAGGACTTCAAGAAATGGCAATTCGGCCAATTGTTTAGGAATATGCCCATCAAACTAGAGGAGAGATCGTCAGATAGATTGAGACTTATGAGTGAACCAAGTTTCCAATAACTTCTGGAATGTCCCCTTCAAACCTCACAAATAGCAAGAGTATGGACATAGACATAAGGATTTATTAGTCATGCCCTCTCTTCTAGGTCTACTAAAGGTCCTCCTTATCTGTCAGAGTCCCACATCGAATAGATATCAATCACAACACCAACTTAAACAACAAGGCTACGCCTCCACCAATCAGTTCAAGTTTCTAGGTGGGTTGGAAGTAACGAGTCACCCATATCTTGTGTGCCATGGCCAGTGGACTTGACCCATTAATTAACTAGACTCCTCAAATGGATACGTTATATGATTGGCAAGGCTATTAACTTGGTTTAGCTTAATGTTTTCCATCTTTTCTTGAAATCGAAGTGACAAATATGTGAATGACTTAACCTAGAATATTAGTATTTGATCACCCAAGAAACTAATGATTAAGGAGTGACCAAAATACCAGCAAACTACACTTTTCGGGCAAGTTTTTAACAGAGCCATGAACCGCTACGAATTCGTTGTGGCAATATTATGAACTGTTACGAATTGAAAGCTACTTGAATTTGTTTGATACATAAACTGAAATTCTAGTTCGACAGGTTAAGAAAGAAAATAATATAATTGGATACAATATTAAGCACTGAGATGTTTACGACAGGCAATCTTATACCTTCTTATTACAGAGTTACGGAAACAAAGACTAAGAAGACAACATTATAATACATAACATAACACAAAATCAAACTCACAAAGCCTCTACATGCAGAGCTAATTTCTTCTTCCGTCTCTTCTCTTTGTCCTTCTCACAACCCTCCCATGTTGTTGCTTTCCTTCAACCAACCTCACAAGCCATTTTGGCCATCTGCTTGAAAACACAAGATATCCAATGAACAAACCAAACACTATTCCGCATCCATAACCTACGTACGCACCTTCCCAACTGAATCCACTTGCAGAGTCCAAAGAAGAAGCTCCATTCTTCTCAGATGGCGTTTCTTTGTTTTCCCCGCATGCTTTTGACAATGGAAATCCACATAGCCCCGAGTTTCCCTCGTAGGAATTGTTTTCAAATGTATTGAACTGCTTGCCTAGAGGTATAGGTCCGTCAAGTTGGTTGTGTGAAAGGTTTAGGACTTCAAGAAACGTCAATTCTGCCAATTGTTTTGGGATATGCCCGTCAAGCTTGTTGGACGAGAGATCTAACCATTCAAGACTAACCAAACCTCCCATAGACGGAGGAATGTGCCCTGTCAAGAGGTTGTGAGATAGATTCAGGCCTACGAGGGAATCGAGCTTCCCAATGACTTGTGGAATGTCCCCTTCAAATCTATTTTGTCAAAAGTCAATGGCTGTCAATGCGATTAGGATCTTCTTATACTCCATCTTTAACCCTTTTGCTGTAATTATCATTGAATAATAGACAGCGCTATTACCAAAGGCCGTTATATACCTGCCTCCAAGGTCTTCATTCACATTCACCATTGCTTCCAGATTATTGATCAACTCTGTGGGCAATCGACCACTCAAACTATTGTCTGAAACATCAAGGATTCTTAAACTGGGGAAGGAAGAATGTGACTTGAAACCACCTATCGAACCAAAAAACATATTGGATCCTAGAACAAGGACTTGTAATAGTGGGAGAATCTCCAACCAATGAGGGAATGCATCTTCAATCATGTTGTTGCCAACATCTAAAACCTCCAAAGACAGACAATGTGACAGTGAGCGTGGCAGCTTCCCTCTCAGTTGGTTCTCATTCAAAATAAGATAATACAGCCAGTTGTACTTTGCAAATATGTTTGGAATGGTTCCATGTAAATGGTTCATCCCCAAATTCAACACAGAAAGCCTAGTCAAGTTTCCAAGGCATGGTGGAATCAAACCAACGATCTGATTGCGTGACAGGTCCAAAACTTCAAGAGACAATGCATTGCAGATCAAAGAAGAAATCTCTCCAGAAAAGCTATTGTTAGAGACTGAGAAATAACGGGTGGTTATTGGTGGAATTGGAAGGAGTCCCTAGATCAGATTGGAGTGAAAATCAAGGAACCAAATGTTTTTCCAGGGAAGCATGGCTGTATTTGTGGAAAAATCAATGGTTCCAACATCAAACATCCATTCAGGGAGGGGTCCTTGGATTTTGTTGTTAGAAAGATCTAGATATGTCAAGTTGCTAAGTGCGTCTAAAAAGGTTGGGAATTGGTTTAAGTTGCAAGAAGACAAATACAAAGAATCAAAACGAGGCAAAAAATAACTGACATTGGCTGAGGCAGAGGTGGAAGAAGACAGGTTGCTATTATTGGAAAGGTCAAGCCAATTGAGGTTCACAGAGTTGGAGAGGGAGTTTGGGATTTGGCCATGTAGCTTGTTGTCACATCACTCAAATGAGTCATGTTGCAAAATGAACTTGGAATCGGACCACTCAGACTGCAGTAGTTGAGATAAAGACCCCTCAAAGACTTGAGATTTCCAATAAAATCAAGAAAGCCAATTGATACTGATAGTAAGCCAACATCACTAAGAGCCAAAAGAGTAAGATTAGTGGATGGGGCGGTGGAGTAGAAATCTGGAAGAACAGTGATGGGACTAAACCTATTATATGATAAATAAAGAATTGTGCAAAGGAACATAAAGAAAAGACTGTGCGTACCCCTTCCCATGGAGCCTTGCCATTTTCTGATTGTCCCTGGTGAATGATCCACTGGGAATCTACAGCCCCGATTTTCTCGTGAGCAGGCTGATTTCGACAGAATCATGTTAAGACTAGCTTCAGATCAGGCTCAAGAAGAGTAAATCATTGAAGCATAACAAATAAACTAAAAGAGCAGGAAAAGGATTGGAGGTTAATTTTTTGTTTGATCCATCAATCTAAATCCAGTTTCAGTATGGTAATAAGATGAGGATTTCATTCCTACTTGTGAACTTCACTGTTCTTGTTAGATGTATATAGGCTCATACATTAGGCTCAGATCTATTAGGGTTTCTTATATCAAGTATAGCCCTAACACTATAAATATAGGGTTTCTGTATCTCTTTTATTCATCGAATACAACAATACATTCATAATGTTATCAGTTCTCTCTTCTCTTTGTCATCTGCCATGTCAACCCTTTGTTAGGTTCCAGACCAGGCTGAGAAATCTCCAAGCTATGCTTCCTCGCTAGCTTTATGTTACATTATGATTGTTACCATTTTCAAGATAATACCTTATTATAATTCTTACATTAAATTCATATATGAATTGAGTTTGTCTTGAATTATTTATTACCGATGATATTATACTAAAAAAAAACTCAATTATGTGTTGATTGGTTTTTACAAGTATATATAGCTACAAGTTGTGAGTTTCAAACTTAATGATTAAAATTTGGAATTGTATATATCGTGCAATGGATATAGTCCTTAAAGAGTAAAATAGTATACGTACATGCATGAGAATAACACAAAGAAGTGGAAACCAAACATACCCTTCTACGTGGCTAATAATAATTAGAAACAGGCAAGGCTCATCTATATTATATACGTTGAGTTTCCATTAAGTTATAGCAAGATGATACTCTCGTGGCTTTTTTATGCATGCTCACACGCATGTATATATAAACGTTGCATGCTCTATAATTATAATTACGTTCACAAAAAGTTACAATAAATTAATTATTTTGGATTTGAGGGAATAATTATTGTATGAATGGGCACGCATGTATAGTCACAAGATCAGATATAATAACATGTAAAAGAATCGGATGGAATAGTTTATTAACGAATGAAGATAACAAGTGAATGAGATAAACATTTATTTAGAATGAGACGTCCATTACTTATACTAAACCAAATATTAATATTGCTTTGTTCATTTCATTTTTTCTGGTTTGTAGATTTGTTCATGATGGGAAGGTGACAAACAGATTATATGTACATAGTTAGATACTTATGTGCGGTATAAACCATAATCTAAAATCATTTATATTATATCAAAATAAAACTTAAATGTATCACAGCACAATTTAGAATTAAATTTCCATCTTCAAAAAAAAAAAGAATTAAATTTCCAATCTTATCAGTATAGTATACATAGTCTTATATATGTCCAACATATACTGAACTTCTTTTGATTCGACTTGATTAAGTTTATATGTCAACAATTTAAACGTTTAATAAATTATCGGAAACCAATAGGAGTTATAACAAATCAATTTGATGATGGTTTGACTAAAACTTGAATTCGGATGGTTTCGTTTAGTTTTTATATATATATAAATATTAGACAGAAAAATAAATTGTATATTTAATTAAATATTAAACGAAATCGTATAAATTAAAAGAGTTAACTTGAACTCAAGTTGTTTATTAAAAAATATAAACTTTAGGCTAGAACTTGGATTAAGTTCAACTATAAATAACTTGAATAGATTAAATTAATATGATAATATCAGCTGAAGAAGGCCCAAACCAAAGACGGTAAATCTGGGCCATGATAAAGCCCAACACCAAAATATACAGTCGTCAAAATCGGAAAAAAAAAGCTTGATATTTTAAGCAATTTCCAATGGCATTTTAGCAAATAAAGGGACCCGTTTTCATTTTTCCATGTTTTGTTTTGCCAAAATAATATAAAAAAAGGGAAAAAATAAAATCTGGTAGTAAGAACTCAACATCATCATCGTCAAATCATCTTCCCTAATCTCTTCTCCAGCTAAAACCTCTCTCAGTACGATATCAGAACTGAACCCAGAACCTGCAATTTTGTCCGGAGCTAGGGCTTTGCAGAATAATTCCCAAATTGGGACCAATTTCATGGCTTCTCTTCTCTCTTACAGCTCGAGCTCAGTGCTCTCTCCGTTCCCTAACAGAACCGGGTCCCAAAACCCTCTCCTCCGCCGCACCGTCCTCATCCCCAACCACCGACTTAGCCAAAACCCTCTTCCTCGCGGCTCGCTCTCTGTTGTCCGGCTCGGGTTCCATCCCGACCCGGAATCTACCGAGTTCGTCCTCAGGGACCTCTTCGACCGAGCCGAGGGTCTTTTCTACACTCTCGCCGATGCTGCCGTGGCGTCCTCCGACGCTGTCGCTACCACCACCACCAACGCCGATCAGAAAGGCGATTGGTTCTCCGGTATTGCCAACTATATGGAGAGTGTTCTTAAGGTAAAACGAATGTAATTTCTTTTTTTCTTTTTTTTGTAGCTAAGTATGCATTTCTATGTTTAGAGCTATACCCAGGTCTAATTCAGCTTCTGCGTGTTCTAAAGTTGTGAGCTTTTTACTTTAAATTTGTGTTTGTGATGATTTTGGTTGATATGGAAGCTGAGCTGAACTGATTGGTACTTGTTTCAGGTTCTGAAGAGTGGGTTATCTGCTGTACATGTTCCTTATGCTTATGGTTTTGCAATTATACTTCTCACAGTACTTGTAAAGGCTGCCACATTTCCTTTGACAAAGAAGCAGGTTTGTGATGCTTGGCCTTTTTTTTATACTCCAATTGTCGTTTTAATCTTTACATGGCTATGGGGTGTAGTAATGTCAATCAGGACATAAACTGGGTAGGTTAGTTTGAGCTTGGCGATCCTGTTTTGTTGTCTTACCCAAATCATTCGTGTTGGATCAAAATGGAACCATCTCTTCGAGGTGATCTGTGGTTTTAGCAATGTGAATATCTTGTTTGAAACACTCCGTGCAGGTGGAATCTACCATGGCTATGCGGACCTTGCAGCCTCAAATTAAGGCCATTCAGCAACGTTACGCCGGAAATCAGGTAATATATTAGTGCTATGCCTCTTAGGATTTGTCCGCATTCAAATTCAGAATCGTGAACATTCCATTAGCATGTCTGATAAAATTACATTTTTGTGTCTTTCGATTTACATGACTGATGTTGATGTTTCATTATCTGTAGGAGAGAATTCAACTTGAAACTGCTCGGTTGTATAAATTAGCTGGAATTAACCCACTAGCAGGTATGTATGCTTCTGTCTGGCTTTGAGTTCATATGCCACTTTGCTCTAGTTTGTGAGGTTCCATAATGGACATGATTATAGGGTGTTAGATACACATTTCAGATAACACTGTCAGGTGTGAAATTATGTTGATGCCTCATGGCAATGGAGTTTATATATAGGAGCTTAAGCACCTATTTACCTTTCGTTTCCGAAATTAATTGTATGCTGGAGTAGAATTTTAACAGAGGCTTATACATCTAGACACAGACACATCTTTTCAGATAGGTGAGAAGTATTTACCTTCTGAAGTGGGCCTTCGCAAAAAAGATTTAGTAGAGCTCCACCTCAAGTCTTGACTAACTCGCCAACTTTTTGCACCCTTCGTTTAAGAGTTCTTGAGACTCTTTCTGCCGTCTGGTAACTTGACATGCATTTGGTGTCTTTTATGCTTGTTTCAGGGTGCTTGCCAACACTCGCTACAATTCCAGTATGGATTGGTCTATATAGAGCCCTATCAAATGTGGCAGATGAGGTATCATGCCATTTAAGTCGGTTCTACCTTTCCAACTAGAGTTATAAATAATTTTCGGCATCTAAGAAGTGTTTTTTTTCTTCTTCCAACATTAAGGGACTTCTTACAGAAGGCTTCTTCTGGATACCCTCCCTGGCTGGCCCAACTACAGTTGCTGCTCGACCAAGTGGCAGTGGCATCTCTTGGCTCTTCCCTTTTGTGGTATAGTTCTCAAACTTACGAGTCTCTAAGGCATTAATCTGTGTGATTAATGTGAAAATTGGGATTAGTCTTTGTATTATGCTGAGAGGTATCATACAATTAGTCCTATTCCTTTTTTTATATGGTCACTTTTTTTTTTTGCAGGATGGTCACCCCCCTCTTGGATGGCATGATACCTTTGCATATCTTGTTTTGCCCGTATTATTAATTCTCTCACAGTATATCTCCGTTGAAATCATGCAATCGTCACAGCCGAAGGTCATTTATCCAATATTGATACATTTTTAAATAGCATAATATGTTATGAAATTTTCAAATATTCACATTCCCATCCACGAAGCACTAGATTTGAGTTCAAATTCTCATTTTAACTTCTGTTCTTAATTTCAGAGTGACGATCCAAACGTTAAGAATTCTCAAGTGGTGACCAAGTTCCTTCCTTTAATGATCGGTTATTTTGCACTCTCCGTTCCTTCCGGTCTAAGCCTTTATTGGTGAGCTAACCGATTTACCTTTGATATAACGAACATTATAGTTGTTAATTTGGAACCTTTTCATTGTCAATTTGGCAAGCTTCCTCATTTGTTTGACTTTGGGCCTCCAGGCTTACAAACAACATACTGAGCACAGCACAACAAGTGTGGCTTCAAAAGCAAGGTGGCGCGCTCAATCCCTTGGCTAAGATCAGTGAGGATTTCGGAAAGAACACCATTGATCAGATTAGTGATGATATACAAACCCAGATTCCGAAGTCTATCTTTGACACGAACCCCCCCATCATAAAGGAGACCAAACAAGAAGCAAAGCCCGCTTCAGAGGGCCCACGGCCTGGTGAAAGGTTGACTTTTTTTATATTTATTTTAACAGTGTCACTATGTTTTCAGTGTGATGATAAGAGTAACAGTTAGGTGAAAACTGAAAACCCCATGTGTCCATAGGATTGAATTTTTTAATGGCTGAGATGTTCCCAAACTTGACATAACATTGGAAAGTTGTGTGCTTTGGGAAGCTCCAAACTTAATCTCAGCCGTAAAGATTGCAACCCAATGGCTATGATTAGTTTCCAGTTTTCATATTTTACTTCCCAACCTTCAGGTTTTCACCATGATGATAATGGCTCATTGTGACCTTGATTTGTTGAAATCATCAGATTCAGACTATTGAAGGAGCAAGAAGCAAGGAGGAAGCAACAAAAGGAAGAAGAAAAGAGAAAAGCCGAAGAGGCTGCAGCAAAATTAAGTCAAATAACAGACAAAACACACGAAAAAGATCCTGGAAACGGTGCAGGAACTAACCTAGTTGACGAAGGCAACAACACAGTTCAGTCAGTGACGTCAAATAGAGTTGTTAATGGTGAAGACTTAACAGATGATCAGAACTCGATACCCGCCCTCAGAGCAGAAAGTTCTGAAGTTTCCGAAAACAGGTAAAGGGAATGATAGAGCACCATTCCCATGAAAGTTCAGGTATAGCTACAAGTGCTCTAAAATGTTATAGGTAAGATATGTTCGATTACATGCCAACCAGATATCTTTTTTCTTGTTTCTCATAGACCCAACTTGTACAATGAATCAAGTTTCGATCTTTTTTTATACATCAGTCGAGTTAGTTCTTTTTAGTATAGTTTACTAGTAATCTCTCTGTAATATTCATATTTTGTAACATTTCTGAAACTCCTAAACTGTTTTGGTCAAACATATCTGAAACTTTGGATTTGGAACAGAGACCATAATTGTAGTGTTTTAGTGGTAGACCATGTGGTATTAATTTATTGTTTTGAGCTTGTAGAGAAAGAAAGTGAGTGACTTGCCGTGTACGCATGAGTTGTTTCGGTTGTTCTGCAAATACTTACTTACATATATATATAGTATCTCACAAGTTGCGAAATTGGCAACCATGACTCGTCTCTTGTTTTTTTTTTTTTTTTTTTTTTTTTTTTTTTTTTTTTTTCTGTTATCGGATTTGAACATTAGACTTCTTATCAGACAGCGCTTGTTTATACCTATTGTGTTACTCTTTTGTGGGTCATTTGTATCGGGTTTCGTAATGGGTCGGGCTAGCAAGAAAGCATTAATGTAAGACTTCGGACAAGAACATTACATGGAATAATGTAAGTGCAAGACAAGAATGAATATCCCACATGCGGCGCCGTCATTTCCAAGTTTCTTGGAGAAGAAAAGAACCACCTAAGACTAGAATGGTAAGAAACCCCATGAAGTTATTATCTCCATATTTACTTGCTTATTCCTCCTCTTCTTCTTCCATGTTTACAAAATTATCTTAATGATTATAGGGTGTATTATTATTTATTTAATTTTTTAATTAAGATTATAAATATGTGAAGGGGACTATATTGTTTTATACAGTATAATCAATGTTTATAGGGGAGTGACTCACACATCACTATGCCATTTGAAGAAAGAATGTTCTTTGGATGTCTAATTCAAAGACATTAGATTTTTAGTTTTTTTTTAAAAAATTTTGTTATGCCATTGGATTGTCATATTCATTTGGGAAAATCAGCCACGAATCCATAAGGTAAAGTGTCATTTTTGAATGAAATGTCGTGTTTAAAACTTCAATTTTTTTCCTAATTACGATTAGCTAATTCAGTAAGATGATTATTCTTCATTTTCTTTAAAAATTATGATTAAAGCTTATCTGGGTTTAGTTTGGAGATTTATGTATCATGTATTTTTCCAAACACAAAATATAAACTCAAGATTCTATATGTATGAATTCAATTATCTCTTACTTAATCGGATGTGTTTTCTATTAATAATTTTCAATTTGATTCTTAACTTAAATTCTTCCTCATATTCGTTGAAGTACGAATATTGACTATGATTCAACCATAATTTCTCATAAGAAAAATGTATTAAACCCGATATTAATAACATCATGTTTTTTTAATCCATGAGAGGAGTGAGGGTACCTTGACATTAAAATGTTCCCTTGATTCAACCACTCACTTATTATATATTAAATAGTGTGCCCAATAATTCACCAAAGTTGATACTTATCTAATCAAATCACAATTAATCTATGTACACATGCATCACCAAAAATAAAACAAATTACAACTAAGAAGAAAGAGCATTGAGATTAGTGAAATGCAAAATGAAATGTGTGTAAAATCCTAATCTAAGATCATTAGTTTCAAGGTTCATCTTCATAGCTTCAAATCAATATCCTATTTTCTGATAATTCCATTATCTTCAACCCAAGGTTTTCGAGGAACCAAAGGTTGTGGTTTAATGAGTTTACCATAGTTAACCGGAAAGCTGACGTGTCCATGTCCACGGTCTCTCTCTCTCTTCATATATGGTTTCTGTAGCTTTCCTTCCTCTTGGAGACACCTAATCGCTTTATAAAACGTATAGATATAGAGAAGATAGAAAAAACCCATATCTCCTCTCTCTACCAAATTCAATAAAGCTAAGATTTTTTTTATATATCGATCATTTCACTCTCAGGAAATAGGAAAATTTTCCATTTCTTTTGCGCCCCAAATCCTGCAGAAATCACTGTGAGAATCCGGAACTTCTGATCATAGACCCTTTACCTTGTTCTTCAATTTGATCCGTTTCTCGCCGTTTTTGGGTAAGGAATCGGTGGGTTTCTGTGCAATTGGTGACAGATTCAGATGGGTTTTGGAGGGATTGTGGGTCTTTGTTCTTACATGTGTAATCTTCGTTTTCTGATTCCTGTGGCTCGATCTGTGAGAAGATCAGAATGTGCAGATGGTGAAATGAAACTTGTTCAATAAGAACATAACAAATCACTCTTCTTTTTTTTCTTTTAATGTTGTGTTGATGATGATGCCCGTTGTGGTTTGGTGGTGGAGCATGCTTTGTTTGTTGGATTGTTTGGTGAATTTCATGATCTGGGTTTTGTTCAGAATATGACTTTTGTTGTTTTGCTCCAATTTTTGATGATCATGTGCCTTGTTCTGGGTTTCAGACTTCATGGAAGCTGATTTTGGTTTTTATTGTTTCTGATTGGGTCAATCTGAGTTTACTTGAACACAAGTGCCCCTTTTGATGAAAATTCATTTCTTTTTCTGGGTTTCTTCTGTCTGCGGATTATCCATCTATGGATGGTTATTGATTACTATTCTTCTCCAGAAAGTTTCTTGTTTTGGTTCATCTGATTTTGTTAAACATGTTTACGGTTTCTATTTCTGTCTTGGGTTTTGATTTATTTTGCCTGATCTGTACTCTTTTGGCTTCAGCCAACCATGTTTTTGACTGATCAGATCGAAAAAGTTTCTAAATTTATCTTCTCCCCAGCCCATTTGTGTCAAAACCTTTGTTCTTTGTTGTTGTGTTGATGTTGATCATGGTGATTTAGTTCGATTCACTGCTCTTGTTCTGCTGTCAAGATGAAGATCATTTACGATTATATGATCAATATGTAGGTTTCAAGCTCGAAGTTCGCTGATTGGTATATATACATTTCGAGGTAGATACTTAGCCTAGCTTTCTCAACATTCTCAGTTTATTGCAAGACTGAAAATAAATTTTAGTTTTAGCAGACTTGGTAATTTTGAGATCTTGGTAACTTCTGCAGTTAAAACCCATATCCTTTCGAGGGCACTGCAAAAGCAAGCAGTGCCCATGGATGCTACAGCGAGCGGAACCCCAACTGTTCAATACATTAACATCCCCGACCAACCTATTGCTACAATTGTCACTTCACCTTCACCATCGTTTCAGAGGCAGCAGCGGCATTGCTTTGGGAACCCAAGCCCCGGGGAGTTCCCTCTAGCAGCCAATCCCTCCATTGTTCTTCATGTCCTCACTGCTTGTAATTTGGATCCTCAGGATCTTGCAAAACTAGAGGCAAGTTCCAAACTTTCTTTAAGAGTTGGCAATGCTGAGTTGATTTTGCTTCGATTTTGAATGTGGGTATTGCAGGGAACATGTTCCTTCTTCAGGCAACCTGCAAACTTTGCCCCGGACTTTGAGTTATCGATATCAGAGCTTGCTGCTCTAGACATGTGCCAGAAAAGGGCCATTTTCAAACCAATGACATCAGAAGAACGGCAAGAAATGAAGCAAAGGTGTGGAGGGTCATGGAAGCTTGTCCTGAGGTATTTGCTGGCCGGTGAAGCTTGTTGTAGGCGTGAAAAGTCTCAGGCCATAGCAGGACCGGGACATAGCATTGCTGTGACTTCAAAAGGAGAGGTCTTTTCATTTGGGTCTAATAGCTCAGGCCAACTCGGACATGGCACTACTGAAGAGCAATCGAGGCCTCGCCCGATCAGGTTGCGAATGTTAACATTGATCACTTTTATCGTATTCTAGAATCTGAAAAAGGGTTTAAGAACCATTGTGTTGTAGATCTCTGCAAGGCATTAGGATCATCCAAGCAGCTGCCGGGGCAGGCAGGACTATGCTGATAAGTGATGCGGGGCATGTTTATGCCTTTGGAAAGGACTCATTTGGGGAAGCTGAGTACGGTGCTCAAGGGTCTAAACTCGTTACCACTCCTCAACTCGTTGAGTCTTTGAAGGACATATTTGTGGTTCAGGCTGCGATTGGTAACTTCTTCACTGCTGTGTTGTCGAGGGAAGGGAGGGTTTATACCTTTTCTTGGGGTAGTGATGCCAAACTTGGGCACCAAACTGAACCTACTGATGTGGAACCTCGGCCCTTGCTTGGGGCACTAGAGAACATTCCTGTTGTGCAGATTGCAGCTGGGTATTGCTACCTTCTTGCTCTTGCCTGTCAACCGAGTGGCATGTGAGTTCTGAATCTTGATCATGATGTTGTTCATAAAACATTGACTATGACGAAATATGCGGTTTCTTGATCTTGATCAGCTTTTAACTCGGCATATTGTTGAT
Organism: Erodium texanum; assembly: GCA_036897725.1. Taxonomy (NCBI): domain Eukaryota; kingdom Viridiplantae; phylum Streptophyta; class Magnoliopsida; order Geraniales; family Geraniaceae; genus Erodium; species Erodium texanum. The sequence continues at coordinate 4,025 of JAYMSW010000566.1, read as the reverse complement.
TTTTTTTTGCTGGGTAAATTACACATACCTTTATGAATTGCCGATGAACACACGAATATAGCAAAGTTTCCTTGGACACATGACTACTCTTATGAATTTTCTCGTGCCACCATCATATAAAAAAAACGGAAATCATGTGCAATTACCCCCTTTTTGTAATGATTTGTGAATGACATACTCAACTATTTGCTCTTTTGCTATGAACATATCAGGTCAGTGTACTCTGTTGGGTGTGGTCTTGGTGGGAAGCTTGGTCATGGATCAAGAACAGATGAGAAAGTTCCTCGATTGATCGAACAGTTTCAGCTCTTGAATCTTCAACCCACTGTGGTTGCAGCCGGTGCTTGGCACGCTGCTGTAGTGGGCCGGGATGGACGGGTCTGCACATGGGGTTGGGGGCGCTATGGATGTTTGGGCCACGGGAATGAAGATTGTGAGTCGGTCCCTAAGGTTGTGGAATCACTGAGCAATGTCAAAGCCGTTCATGTTGCCACTGGGGATTACACGACATTTGTGGTCTCTGATGATGGAGACGTGTACTCGTTTGGCTGTGGAGAATCCGCTAGTCTTGGACACAACAACAATGGCGGTGATGAACAGGTTAGGCTATACCTTTGCTCATGGTATGAATATAATTGGGTTCATTTGACATGGCCCTTTTCTGTCAGAAAATTGAGGAAAACACCGTTCACTTCAGTCATTTTTTTGGTGAAAAAGAGCTATGTAATTTTTTTGAAACCTAGGGTGGCTGCTAAGCGAATTTGAAACTGAGGTGTAACTAAGTAAAAAACGTGTTATTTTAGGTGTAATTAACCCAAAATAAATTATAACTTGTTGATTCCCACGTTATACATGACAATGCTGAATCCTTTTTTTATTGAATCTCGATGACCCTTTTTTACTTTCATTCGTTCGTGTCCATGTTCTGATTTTACTTGATCATGTTCATATGATATTGTAGGGAAACAGACATGCAAATGTCTTGAGCCCGGAGCTCGTGACTTCACTGAAACAGGTAAACGAGCGAGTGGTACAAATCAGCCTAACCAACTCGATATATTGGAACGCACACACGTTTGCTCTCACCGAAACGGGGAAATTGTATGCATTTGGGGCAGGGGACAAGGGGCAACTGGGCATAGAGCTCGTTGCAAACCAGACAGAAAGGGGACATCCGGAACGGGTTGATGTGGAACTCAGTCAGGCATGAAATTAGCAGATGATTCGGATTTGGTTGTCCATATTTCGATAACGTGTCTAGATTTGTGCATAGAAACAAAGGAAGAATTGTGAATTTGTGGGTCAGTCTAGGTTAGGATGATGGGGAAGGCTAAAAGCAATTTGCTGCAAGATTGTGCAGAAGATGGCAAAGTGCCTTAGGCTTCTTCTTCCATGTAGTGGTTAACATCTGATATGTCATGACATTTGTGAAGGGTCAATTTATAACTTGTTTATGGTCTGTGGGATTTGAAATTTGAATGTATATAGTCTTCATTTGCTTACATGAGTTGAGTCGATATGGTGTTTGTATATTTAATTTGGTGATCGAGATTTGAGTCTGTATCTTTGGTATGGTGATCAAGATTTGAGGTTGGATCTTTTGATCGGGTGATCAAGATTTGAGGCTGGATCTTTTGATCTGGTGGTCGAGATTTGAGTGTGGATATTTCATCTGATAACCATGATTTGAATTTTGAATCTTTTGGTCCGGTGATCGAAATTTGAGTATAGATTTTTTGATCTGGTGATCGACATTCGAGTCTGAATCTTTGGTCCTGTTGATTGATTTAGTTGAAAAAAAAAAAAAGCCAATTGTTTACACTTTCTAAAGAGAAAATGAGAGGGATGGGGGATTGAGACGTGAAGTTCTTGATTTTTTTTCTGGGCTAAGAACCTCTAGGCCCATGAGGCCTAATAGATAGATCCGAGCCCATTTAGAAGGAACAATCGGGCTATACTAATGCTGTTTTGGTTGACTTTGACACACTAAGATCCAAAACCAGCATTAGAGTGGGCCCTCTACTACGGCCTAGTCTGGCCCAAACATGATCAGCCCATCTCAACCGACATTTTTGACAGTTGCTGATTCAGAGAAGTCAATCAATAGGACGGTTGATATTATATTATTTTTTTCTAAAAAATATATATGATATTATTACAAACCCTCATGCCATGTTATTAAGACAAAATGTGAAAACTCAAAAAATGATGCATATTCTAAAACAAGATGTGGAAGTAAATGGCAATGGAAGAAGAACATGCAATGTATGTGTAAAGTTGGATTTATTTTGCTCTTGTTTCAAAAGTGTCTTAAAAGAGTAGGTGAGCCTTAAATAAAATGGGTACAGAGAGACTTGCCTTGTGTGGATAAGGGTATGAATGGTAAATAGTGATGTAGAATCACTAATAGCATAGCATTTATGGAGTTGCTTCATTACATGTGGGAGATCAAGTGCTAAAGCAACCTCCAATATAGTCTCTTATTTAGCTAGGAACCACAACTAGTTGCACTGTAGTTTTAATAGAAAAAAATGTGTGGGAAAGATAATAATGAGTGGTCGTTTTAAATTAATCAATTAACCAGAATAATTATTCGATAATATTTATTTATTAGGGTTGATCTAATAGTCAGTGAGCTCTCTCATCTTCTTGAAGTCACATATTTGAATCTTCATACGTATACTTATGGGTGATTAGGATTTTCTGCTTTTTTTATTGATAAAAAAATTATCAGATCTGTTAGTTGCCAACTGGGTTGATAGACAATTCTATTTGAAGTCTTGGTCCACATGACAACTGATTTGAAAGTTCAAGAAATTGAAACAATTTTTGTATAGGTTAATCACGAAACTAAGTTCAATAATAAGTTTGAACTTTCATTTATCAGATCAAGTTTTTAAGCGAGTCGGGTCTTAATATAGTATTAGAGTTTCATTTTTCTTGTACCTACATCCCTCTATGTTATTTTAATTCGGACCAAAATATCAAAGTTTACATATCAGATCTAAAACTCCGTTCTGACTCATACGTATAAAAAAAGGTATCAAAATTCTATATCAGAAAAAGATAATCGACAATATTACATATATTTCTGTAAGAATTGAAAGCTTAATGATTGTTTATTATTTGATAACCTAAAAGTGTGATTAGAAAGTGTCGGTTGTGTATAGTGGGTGAGGCCTATTATAAGTATTCCATACGTTCATATATATGGCACTTCATTATCAATCTACTTCGACACACAACTATACGCACCTTTCATGCACGTTCTTCAATATTGGCACTACCTTTAACATTTTGGTTCTAACCCTCACAAGTCTTTTTCTTGGCTACACAACACTTGATCAACAACAAAAGTGTATCTATTTGTATTTATAATTGAAAAGTCCTTAGGCTAAGAATTGACACACTTGACCACTCAATATAATTAGCGGGATCCCCAGATCCAATTCTCATTTATGTGCCTCGATTCTGTTATAAGTCGTGCTTATCAAACTAGAAAAATATGATATCTACCAGATTCAAAATATTGTACGAAAACAAGATTATGGTATATAGTTTAGTGGAGATTGCTCACTAACCCATCTTTACATTCCTTTATAAACCCCATATCCATATCCCTCCAACATGTTACACAAACCCTCCACTTCTTTCACTTCCTATCCTCAATTTTCTCTCTAGCCAAACAGAAAATAACAATGCCAATCACCACAACTCTTAATCTCTTACTTCTCTTGTTGGTCCTTATTGCTCCCACCTTCATTATTTCCTCCTCATCTATCCCAGATCCTGAGCTAGTAGTGCACGAAGTGCACAAGTACGTTACATTCTTTTAATAACCCGATTCACCTGTAAATTAAAACTGATAGCTGAAGACTGTAAAATGTTTATGGAGGACGTGTTTTTTTAAAAAAAAATTTTTAACTAATAATGTGTTTTTTTTGTAGGAGCATCAATGCCTCTAGGAGGAACTTGGGGTTCATGTCGTGTGGGACCGGGAACCCGATCGACGATTGCTGGCGGTG